>VZTV01036841.1:0-14945 GCA_013400875.1 Anhinga rufa
TTTTTTTTTTTTCCCCTCACGTTGCACTCTTTGGCATTTGCTTCTATTTTTCAGGTGTAAATACTGTGACAGGTCATTCAGCATTTCCTCCAACCTCCAGCGGCACGTTCGAAACATCCATAACAAGGAGAAGCCATTCAAATGTCACCTGTGCAACCGATGCTTTGGGCAGCAGACCAACTTGGACCGACATCTTAAGAAACACGAACATGAGAATGTTCCAGGTGGGAAAGGGCATGGCTGTGTGGTTCTGTGGGGCACCGGAGGGAGGCGGCACCACGGCCTGGTCTCTCTGGTCCTTGGGAAGCCCCTGTGGAAAGCCCTGTTTCTTAAGGCTGAATACCATTAGGTAGCAAAAAACCAACGCCAGCTCCTCATGCAGCCAAAGATGCATTTATCCGCAGCGCGTGATTGTAACGCACGCTCACTCATGCGCGGTACTCGGCTCTGCCAAGCTCTTGTCAGCTGTTACTTATACGTGCCCTTTTCCAAGCCATAAAATAGCAATCGTGATACCAACTTCCTGGGGACTCTGTCTGGGGAGAGTAACCCCACATTGTGAGATCTCCCGGTATGACGCTGATGGGCACACGTCCAGCTCTACCGAGGGTTTTCAACCTGAAATGCATTTGTAGGTGTGTGTGAAGTTCAAGAAGATAAACAGACTTTGCCTTAAGATAAAAGCCAAAGGAAGACATTCCTGTGCTGAAGCCAACTAAGTGATTTCCCAGCCTACGAAAAAAAATTATTGAAAAGTTACAGGCAAACAGCTATGCAACAGATAGTGGTTCTTAAATTGTATATCCTGTCCGTAAATGCCAAGTATCACCTATATTTCTCTCTGTAGTTCAGGTCTGGAAAACATGAGCTTCCTTTGGCAACTTTGGTCCGTCAGATTTCTCTGAAATGTTAAACCATTAATGTATAGTGAGAGGATTGTTGCGTAACGTTCCTCCTTTGTTTTTCCTCTTAATAACAGCTTTGACAATATCTGATTGTTTCTTCTGTTCTCTTTCCTTGTTTCTCTCGCTCAGTGAGCCAGCACTCTGGAGTCATTACAAACCACCTTGGGACCAGTGCCTCTTCCCCAAACTCGGAATCAGACAACCATGCACTTTTAGATGAAAAAGAGGATTCGTATTTCTCTGAAATCAGAAATTTTATTGCAAATAGTGAGATGAATCAAGCATCAACTTTAGCAGATAAAAGGTAGACAAGCAAATGAAGTTATCTGGTGGCGTGTGTTGTTAACGTGGTTAAAAGACGAGTCAGCCTCTGTCCTGCCATACGTGCTTTAAAACGCTCAAAAGAGAGAAGTGTGACAGTTTGGAAGGAAAATGCATTCAGCTTCCAGCTCTAAGCCCAGAGTTAAGTCTTTTCAGAAAAGGACTTAAGTTAGGAGGGCTGACACCAGAGAGCCACTAGCAGTTGGAGACCCGGCTGCAACCGGTGGAGCGCATGTGAAGAGAAGCCGCGCTAAGGGGAGGCAGGCAGGCTGACTGCTGCCGCTGGCTCCAGCGCAGTGCTTGGGAGGAAACACAGTCTCTTCTCTAGATAAAAATGTGATTATCGAACCGTTACCTTCTGCCCTGAAACCACGTGGCCTGTGCCATCACCGGCCAGAGAGTACTGATTAAGGGAACCGGAGGCGCCTGCTTTTCTAGTCCGTTTGTTTGTTTCAAATCTATCCATATCACAAGCCTATTTTGACTGAGTGATATTTCACCTGCCGCTATCCTCTTTTCACAAATAGTTATTTAATGCCAATACTAAGGTTTAAGTCTAAAATGTAAGTACGAGGAATCCACATGATGATGTGATCCACGTAAAGAACAGCAAGAAGTGTGGAGCGTGCGGATGTAAAATTTCTGGTGGAGATGTTAATCTTATTTTATGTCACTTGGTGGCATCCTGATGGGTTCCGAGTCCGTAGCATGGGTGATCCCATGCTCGTTCTCCTGATGTAATGTGGAACTGTTGGTTTTGTGGAGTCCACTAGGTCCGTGCGGGCATGAATAGCAAAAGTAATATGAGAGAGAACCTAGGCTGGCTGTTAGATTACACCATGAGGAAGCTTCCTCCTTCTTGTTGCTCGAAGGGAGATTGTTAGAACAGGGTAGCACAGAGAAGGAGGGAAGCCGCTTGTCCCACAGATGTTATATTTTAAGAGATGGATAACCATGATTTAAATCCAGACTAGACAAAATTCTAATTTGAAAAGCGTTGGGGTGGGTATATACTTGACGTGCTTCTTAGCCCTTCAGACGCTGTGAAGGCTGATTTATAAATGCCTGAAACATGTCAGTTTTCATTTTCTTTGCAGTTTAAATAATACATATGTGTACATAAATATGTCTCTATTCATGCATATGTATAAAATTATCGAAGTCTTGCATTACAGTGAAAATGCATGACTTACGCATTTGGCATCTTTTTTTCTTTTCCTTCTTCTTCCCCCCCCTTGACCAAATATTTCAGGCCAGAAATCCAGGATATTGATGGCAATTCCCAGTGTCACGGATTAGCAAATGAGAAAACAGAAGATGTGGATGATGAAGATGAAGAACTGGAAGAGGAAGATGATGACAGCCTGACAGGGAAGTCACAGGATGAAACGGTATCACCCACCGCAGAGCCCCGAGGAGCATTTGAGGATGAAGAGGATGAAGAGCCCACGTCTCTCAGCATGAGCTTTGACCACACCCGAAGGTGAGGTGGGCCATTCCCTTTGAGAAGTCAGACGGGGCTCAGACTTCTGACCCTGTGTCGTGGTAGCTTGTGAGTGCTGTTGTTTTATTTTTCGAGCCATGTGTCATACCTCCAGTCTGATTTAAGCATTCACCCGAGAGATTCCATTTCACCATGGTGGGGGACATGAAACAAGTGGACTGCAAGGAGACTCTGTGATGAGGTGTATGTCCAAGACTCAAGGAGTTCGTAGCGGGGGAACACTTAGTCCAGCACAGAAAACAGCATTTTCAGGGTACCACAGTTCAGTGGATAATGCCTTTCTCTCTAAAACACTGGTCAGGACAAAGGAAGAGGCATATGTATGCAATCCGTTTTGCGCTGCTCTACCCATTTTAGCTGTAGCAAAATATTGTTGACTTCAAGTGGCGTTCTCAGAGCTCTGGGAAAAAGCGAAGCTTTTTTTTTTTCCCCAAGGTCAAGCCATCTCTAAACACCTTTAAAATTTAAAGTTTGTTGCACACAGTATAGGCTTAGCTTTCTTTTTGCCTCAGTTTCCCAACTGGTATTCATAACAAATGTCCCATGGTGCAAAGTAGTATCTTACTTGATTTCAGTGCATCACTATTTTCATTGCAACTCAAAGAAAGTGCCGCAGTGTTCTTCAGACATTGATCCGGTGTCAGACATTTCAAGGAGTGGACAGCAATTGGACATCTCCACACAGAAGACCAAAGTGAATTGTAGCCACGCTGAATCACAAATATCTATAGCACTGATGCTCGTTTGTGCATAGTCGTGCTCTCCACTTCTTCTTTGCTCCTTGCATTTTGTGTCATTTTCGTGTTTGTCTGTCTGTCAGTTCACGCATGTGGCTTGTGAGACCCCCATGGTATGTGCATGCAGGCACTGGGTTAGCAACACTCACATTGGCTAGATGTGAACGGTGAGATGAGCTAACAACAGGTCAACCCCTTCCCCTGGTCATTGGTACAGGTGTATTGAGGAGGACGAAGCCGGCTTGTTAGATTTGGAGCAGATGCCGAATTTTGGGAAGGGGCTGGATCTTCGCAAAGCAGCCGAGGAAGCATTTGAAGTTAAAGATGTGTTTAATTCCACCTTAGACTCTGAGACAATAAAACAGACTCTGTACAGGCAGGCTAAAAACCAGGTAGGTATATGACAGAACATTTTATCTAGCTTGCCGCCAGCACGTACGATAGAATTAGCGAGCAGCTGGCCTCCTTTAGCTAAGGTTTATTTTCCCCTTCCAGGGAGCAGGAGCTCTCACTGTAACGCGTGAATCATACGTGAACCGTGTCTTGTTGCAGCCATACTGAAATAGAGGAGAAACGGAGCGGGCATCGGTTTCGGGTCACCGGACCAATTTGCCATTTGGCCTGTGCTGCGAGAACATGCTTATATAGAAAGATAGAGGCATCTGTCTGTTTTTATCTGTCTGTATAAATGTGTTTATAACTTATTTATTTATACTTTGGGATGGGTCTTCAGTTGGTATATACTAAGAAACTGGAGGTTTGGTCTGGAGAAACAGTAATAAAGAATCCTTGGGTTTGATTATAAAAGCTGTAACAGACAGCAGTGTTTCCAGGACTTGTAATCCAGCAAGTCTAGAGGACTTCCTCATTTATCTCCGATTTCTGAAAGCAAACCATAACATGGAAATCTGCCCCGAGAGCTAGGCCAGTTCAGACCCACCAAGAAACCTCAAAATGACATCTCAGCACTTACTGGAGTTTCGAGAAAAGTCTGGAGGTATGGGGCAGATCCATTTGTGCTTTCTGCTTTTTCATTAAACAAAAAATAGTCTAGTTTTATGAAGTTCAGATTTTGATCCTTACAAAAGGATTCTCACAAAAGAACTGTTCGATGAAGTTATGTCACCGGACTGGACTGGAGAGAGCATACTCGCCTTTCACAGGGGATGAGCACAGCTGTTGCCTTGGAGTCCCTCTCTAACAGAATTTGTGGTGAAATCTATTTTAAATGTCCAGCAAAGCAGTAGCTTAGTGCAGTTGCCAAGCAGAACATGGTTTTTGATATATCATCACCCAAAACTTGTGAAATTATTGTCCTCCTTCATAGTAGGTGCTAGTATTGAAGCTGGGGAAGGTCTGCTTGAAGATAGGACACAGCTTTTTTCTGGGTGAAGCTAATTTAAACACAAGCCACTTGCCTGACTCTTACATGTGTCCTGTTACTAATATGCCAAATGTACTAACTATTTAGGAACAGCTTGCTCTTTTAAAGTTTGTACTACATTGTTAGGTCTAGCCTGTGCTTGGATGGGGGGTATTTTGCTTTTTGAACCAATTTTATAGTGTATGAGATGCAGGACTGGTTACGCTTAAATCACAATAAGTAACTTAAATAATCCAAACCATCTCTTGTGCAGGAAATGTAATAGTAAAACAACATTTGTGTGAGCAGCACAGCCCTCCTTTGTGGCTGTCTTCCCTTTAAGCAATCTTAGAAGCGTGCAGGTCCACACCACTACAAAGCTGTACCTCTTCCAGCATACACCTAAAATACGTGAACGTGTTGACTTGACGAGTAGATCGGACTCTCAGCTTTTAAGAGGAGAGGCTGAGGTTGGATAACTGGTTAGTATTGTCACCATTACAGTGGCATTACTAAGAGTCCTACCGTACCGAGCGTTGTACTGATGTCCCAGATAATGTGTGGTCCTTACCTGTTGCCCTGCAAAGGATGGTGTGCGGGTGGGTGCATCCTCAGTGCGAAGGAGAGGGCTACGCGGCCACAATTTCATTGCGAAGTAGGAGCATACATTACGCCAGCTAATGTAGACCGCGGAGGGCGGGGACCATGTCCTCCTCTGTTTCAGATCACGGGTGGCAATTACATTGGCTTTTGCCTCCAGTATGTGAGGTTGTCATCTACCCAAGTGTTCACGTCTCTTGTGTGGGCTGCAAAAGGACACAAAGGTGTATGAGACGGGTAGTGTTGGAAGAGGGAGAGCATCTGGGTGACAAGGAAGCAAGCAGATTGTTATAGAGACAACAAAAGTCTTGGTGCCTTTTTCTCAGCAGACACTTTTAAGCATTTTACCGCAGCAGTAAATCCACCCCAACAAGAATATACGAACACACTGGTAATGCCAATGAGCATTTCGTGGCCGTATTCCTAAATACCTAGGCACAGGTTTCTACAGGTACCAGCGAGCTCATGCCAAGCAGTGAGTCAAGACGGTTGGCCTGCTGCCCGCAGCTGCCCATGGGCTTACAGCTAGCGTGGATATTGCTACGCCGTTTCTGCGGCGTGTGACCGGGCCCTGGCCTCGCTTAGCCACTTGCTTGTCTGTAGGTGTACTTTTTTTAAGAACAAAACAAAGTAATTGGCATTCTGCGTTGGGTTGCTTTCCCCTGAGAGTGGAGCCTAGAGCCAAGCATGTGGGTTTGTGACCAAGTGCAGAGCTGGCACAGAATGGACTTGGCCCTATAAAAGCCAACGGGAGTGATGGCCTCTCCCAGCTAACTCTACAACTGCCTAAAAACTCTGTGGCAAATTTGAGTAGTTGGAGTGATGGGTGTCATCCTAGTGTGTGGATGCAAACTTAGACCTGCTGGCAAGGTTCTTAGCCCAGGCCAAAGGATACTGGCAGTCCTGCGTTTCCTGTATGGTTAGGTGGTGCGGTGGTTCACACGGTTTATTGTAGCCTGTCCTGTGTGTGTATTCACACGTGTCCTCTGCATTACTCTCTTCTCCTCCAGGCTTATGCAATGATGCTGTCCCTGTCTGAGAACGCTCCCCTCCACACGTCCTCCCAGAACTCTCTGGGTGCTTGGTTGGACATGGCAGGAGCAGCTTCAGAGTCGGGGACCTTTAACCCCATCAACCACCTCTGAGAGGTCAACAAGGCACTGGCCAGAGTCCAAGCGAGGAGGCGGTGGTGCTGCAATTATCCTAGCAAAAATCCTAGCAAGCAGAAGATGGATGAGAGGGCCTCAGGGAGTCGTCTGGACTTTTGGCTGAGAAGGAAACCTGACGCATCTGACCTACAAGTCCTGCATTTTTATCTATCCAGAGTTTTCGTTTCTAATTTATCAGAATGAACCTCTCCAAAACTGCATCCCCCTGATGCAGCCCTAGGATTTCACAGTCTATAGGAATAGCATGAGCAAGACACGAATTGCAACAGTGCAATCAAATATTGGCCCCTCTAACATTACAAAACAGTATCACTGAGCCAGTAAAGCCTGCGTATAAATGAAAGCTTGAAACCATTCGATAGCATATACTTTCAATTCAGCTGAATAGTGAAGGAATAAGGAAAGAGAGCCAGGTGTGACCTATCCCTGGTGCAATTCTGACGTAGTCACTGGAGTTATACCAGGGAAGGGTAAATGCAACCCATTTAATCGACCCCCAAAAGAACTTGAAGTTCTGTGCTCCCACAGAAGTACCGTCCTATCCTTTGTTCCCGACAAAACATACTGGCACAGTGCAAAGCCTCTCGAACGGGAGGCCGCATTGCCTGCGGTCATGATACGCTACGTGCAGTGTCCCGGTTGAGAAATCTTCAGCCTGGAGCATTGCTGAGGTTGGGGTTGTCGATGTATCATGCAAGTCCGTGATTCACAGTCATCGGCCGTGCCCTGAACGCCCTTCTGTCTGTGCCTACGCTGCAAGGTTGAGAGTGCTTTCCATCTCTGCTAGTGCCTCTGAGCCCAAGCTGCTGCTTGGACTTGAAGCATCCAGAGTGTTTCAGAAAAAGCCATGCTCAGCAAGTCTGCTGTGAGGGGGGCGGTGGCGCTCTGCCCTGCGCTGGCCTGGGCGCCCCGCGACTGGGCTGCTGAAAATGCTTGGACTTTCCCGGTCAGAGAGGTCCCGGGGTAAAGCCTTACCTGGAGAGGTGTAGCTGTGTGTGAGAAAGCGTGTATGGTGGGCGAGTCTCGGCTAAGAAGGGCAATTCAGTCGCATCTTCTAGTTCATCTCCCCGGGTTTTCTTGAGAGGGACGTCCTTTCAGCGTTGATAGTATCCGGGAATTGTGGCAGAAGTTTCAGACTCGTGCAGGTGTTTTGGTATGCTGGATGGTTGCTTATGCATCGCACACTGCTCTTTGGCCTGTAATTTAAGTAGAAAGATTAAAATTTCCTTGCTTCAGCAATCTCAGGGGTACAGCCCTCTATTCAAGCACAGAGCTAAGAATCGAATTGTCTCTTTGACTCTAAAATTGCTCGCAGATATTTTATGAGTGATTTTAAATCGCTTCAAAGTCTCATCTTCTTTACTGATACAAAGCAGCCTCCAGAAACACTGTGATGTTTATGCTCCTCTACATTGCAATTACAATCTGCTGTTGGAGCAGTGATTTTGCAGGTAAAGCTGAATCACAGAATAGTCAGGAAAGCAATTAGACCTTGCAAAGGATAACATTGGCTACACAGGTGAAGTTTAGAATGTGTGTCCGGACAATTTCTGAATTACAGCATCTAAAAATTAGAAATGCCGAGGACTGGACTGCTGCTACCACCGAGTGAAAGCACGTGCCTCTGCATCTCGCCCATTGCAGTTCTGCAACCTGCTAGCAGTCTGGAGGTGCTCCGGCAGTCCGGCTGTGTAAAGATTGCAGTCAAAGCCACTGAAGTCGAGGGGAACTTTTCCCATTAAATTCAGCATATTTTAGTGCTGGGTGTGCTTCTAGTTAAGTATTTTATCAGGTAATAGCTGCTTGCAGAACTGGGTTAATGGCCGATTTCAGAGAAGCAGCACCCAGTCGTCAGTATATCTGCCTGTAAATACTTGACGTGCGTAGCCTCTCTGCCTGCTTGGTATGGGAAAGAACAGACGGAGGCTTCTGTGCCAGTCCGGTGCGGAGGAACACAACGGGCAAGCCTCATTCCAGCATGCTAAAACAAAGGAAACAGCTACTCAAACAAAGCGGAGCTCGCGTTAGGAACGATACCTTTGCAATCACTCCTTGCACCCAAGAGCACGCGTGAGGCTGTTTGTAGATAGCCAGGAGCCTCAGACTGTCCGTGGAGGAAAGCATCTAGGGTAGCTTCGGTACAGAAGGAACGAAAGGTGAATTAGCAGCATCGGCGTATTTTCCAAGAAAATTTACCCTTCCTTTTCGGTTTTCCACAACACCCTGTGAAAGTGCCCAAGGCTCTGAGACCAACAGTCAGTGTAACCCGAACTGCTTGATCTATTTGCACAAAGCTCTTGGGCAAATGGAGCCCGAGAGCCGACAATGTCAAAAGAAACCAGTCTCTACGAAGGAGATGGGACGTTCCCGTCCCAGCACATCTGCCTCTGCTGCTGCTGCAGTACAGCCCTGCCCAGGCGCTTGGCCTTTAAATTATTCCCACAGGGGCCAACTGAAAATAATAAAAGAATTGTTTCTTTTCCTGATGGAATTTATTTTAATCTGTATATAACTTGTAATTTTTTGCTAATTCTTTTCTTATTTTATTTCTTCCTTAACAGTATTTTTTGCATTAGATATCATTATTGTGAAGAAATAATGTTAATATAAGTATGTAGTGAAGGACCAAAATTGTGTAATTAAGGTTGTATGTTGTATGATTGATAACCAGGGAGTAGGAAGATTTTGTCCGTGTGCCAAATGACCCCCATCGGTCCTGCTAGCCTTGCTGCCGACTCTCCAGACAATCATATGTTTTGTTGCGCTTGCCTTTAAGTGACCGTTGCATTCGACGGAGGTTTCTATTTATTTCCTTGGCCAGTTGGAAAGCAAACGCAGCCTCCCCCAGAACGCGAGCAGCCCCTTCCCACGTGCCCTTCCACCGAGCGCGGCGAGCCGGGCTCCGCAGGGCGAGCAAGGCGCCGGCCAAAGACCCCGGAGCCGCTGGGTGCAGCTGGGGGGGCGGCAAGCAATGCCGCCGTGCCGCGCGTCCCACCGGCAGCCCCGGCCGCCCGCCGGCGCGGAGGCGCAGACCCGGGAGCTGGGGGACGTGGTGCCTCTCCCGGGCGCCGCAGCCCTGGGAGGGAGCAGCCGACAGAGCCGGGGGCCGGCGGGGGGGCCTGCCCGGGGGGACCAGCATGGCAGAGCTGGCGGCAGCGCTGGGTCCTTGGCGGCCTCGCTCTTGGCAGCAGCAGCGGTGCGCACCAGTGCCCCGTTCCGGGAGAGCCTCCGGCTTGCGAGCCCCGACCCGCGCAGCCAGCTGCCGGCTCCGCTCCCCGGCACACGCAGAGACACTCGTCCGGCGAGCGCTTGCAGGGCCAGGGGCTCGTCGCTGCCAGCACGGCCCGCAGGAGCGCTCGGCCCCTGTCCGGCCCTGCAGGTGCCCAGACCCTGCCCCGGGAGAGCACGGAAACGTAGCCTGGCCTTAAGCATGGGGATGGGTCCTGTCCCGTAGCGGTGTGAAAGCCTGAGCTGCAGCTCCGTGGCTCCCGGAGTCCCCGCTTGGACTAAACCATACACCCGAGCGCCTTTCTGATAGGGGCGCAGCGCTGCCTGCCGTGTTGGAACAAGATCGATGGGTAACAGTAAGCGTTTGCGTGCTCCGACCCAATGCTTTGTTCATCATTGAAGCGATCTTTGAAGAGGTCGGCACCGCGCTCCTCGGCACAAGGAGGTAGCAGAGCAGCCGAAGGAGCAGCGGTGAGCTGGTCTCCAAAACGTGGGCCAAGTACTGAGGAATGCAGATGTTACCGTGGGGATTGATTTGGGGTGTGTATGGCCTTCCCTTCAGGAGCTCGGCCCTCCTGTCCGTTGCGTCGTTTCTTCAGGAGCGTGGGTTGTCAGCAGCTCCGAACCCTGCCCGCGCTCGGGCAGGCGCTGTCTCCCTCGCAGGGCTGTTCCGTGCTCCCCGTGGCTCTGCAGGAGCAAGGGCTCCTCCCGCGGCGTGGTGCTGGCCAGGGACAGGGAGGTACAATCCAGCCAGGGATTAAGGACATTAAAAATAGAGTTTTTAAAATCATGAAATGATTTTTTTTTTCTTATTTCCTAATTCAGTTTTCTTCCCTTTTTCTGTAGGTAGCGTCTCTGTTTGTTGTAGGATCTCCCGACTCCTCTAATTTAGCACTGATTACAAGTTTTAATTTTTTCCACAGTTAAATAAACAGAAAGCCTCACTGAATCTCTATTTATCTTGTAGCTGTCATTCAATTGCACTTGAAACGTGTTGCAACTCATAGCAGGCGTTTAGTTTTTGATTTGCTGTTGTAGACAAAAGCAATCCCTTCCTTTGAGGGATGTTTCCCGAGAGGTGCGCGTGTCCCGGAAGGTTCTGCCATCAGGGCGCAGCTTGCTTCCCGGCGGTGGCGGTGGGGAAGGTCTGGGTCCCCTCGGCTTCCACGGGACACGGAGCCGGAGCGCTCGAGGCCGTCCGACACCACTAACGCATTGTGCTCGGCGACCACGGTACTGGTGCGGTACAGCGAGGCTCGGGTTGCAGCGACTGGAATACGGCCCGCTGTTCGTTTGACAAGCCAGGGCACCGCTCGAGGTGTGATTTAAACCAAGAATATTTGTGTAGGATCTATTTATTAAAAGTATTTTCGCATCTCATAGCCATATTGCCACAACAGCAAGGAGGGAGAAGCCCTGTGAATTTTGTGTATAACAGATGAGGCTGACGGCCGCGGGCCGTTCCCGGCTGTTCGGCGCTGCTGAACGGAGGTACTCCGAGAAGGGTCCTTGCTTCTCCCGAGTGAGACTTGGACCACACATAGATCTTTCCGCCTGAGCTAGTTAGGGAGGAGAAAATAGGTCCGATGCACGTGCTTCCCCTTTCTCGCACCCGCTCGGAGACTGGCAGTCAGTACTGATGCGAGTCACCGTGGCTGATGCGGGAAGCTGGAGGTGCAGCACGACGCCGTGGCGCCGAGCGTGCGGGTCGGCAGCACCCGCTTTGCTGGTGACGCAGGCGGGTGTTGCTGCCGGGCGGCTGGCTGCTCTGGGTGCATGCCTCTAAGTGCGTCCCGTGCCGGCTGGGTCCTGCGCTTCACGGACCGCAGCAGGAGCGAGTAGATGCGCGGGGCTCCGCGGGAGCAGCCGAGCGCCGGCAGCAAAGCCAAACCAGACGGGGCGAAACAGCAAAACGTGAGCCGAGTTTGCTCAACTGCATTCCAGGACAAAACACAAAGCTTGGTTTCTGTCTTGCTTAAAACAGACTAGTGGAAGCTTTCGATTTCTCCCTAATCAGCACTTAGACTTTCCGTAGACGTTCTTGAAAACGGCTTCTTTTTCACTTCATACGACGCATTTCGAAAAGCACTTGCACAATGACATGAACATGTTTGACTCTAAGCATCAAAGCACTGGATTGTGAGCCCCCCTCCCCTCAGCCGACTTCAATCTACTGACTTACATTCGATTTTTACGTGCTGTATTTTGTGTGTGTGTGTGTGGCGGGGGAAGGGGGAAAGCATCATGGTGTAGGAACCTGCCCGTTCTGCCCGTCGGAAAACGGGCAGGGAGCGACGCGGTCCGCTCGGATCAGTGCTGGTAACATGAGGGCAAAAACCTCTGCTCCTAGACGATGGTCAGTAGTGTTCTCACAAAGCCATGAAACCTTCTCTGTAGTGTTGAGTGATGCTGTGATTAAAATGTTATTGAATGATTCCAAGATTATTTTTCTCTTCTTCTGTCATTAATTCTTATTACCACTTTGGAAAAAGAATGAAAAAGAAAAAAAAGGCAGCTTTGATTTCCAAATGTGCAATTCACATGTGAACAAAGTAATTCTGAAAGTAATTCTCAATGTATTTTACATTCTCCTTGCTCTCTTCAAAGCAAGAGATGTTTTGCCCTGATGTCATTTCCAGCCTGCAGAAGATGTAATTTAAAACATATATATATTGTGCTTGCAAGAATCATAACTCTGTGCATCCTATGTCATTCCTTTTCCCATTGTTACAATACAGATATGATTTAGGGTTTGTTTTTTTCTTTAGAACTGTATAGTGTTTTTTTAAATCAATTGTAAATGTCTGGTTTTCATATAATGTTTAAAAAACATTGAGAAAGAGGATGGTGCTTGTTCCATATCATTCTTGATTGTATATTGCTTCTGTTATGTTTATAAGTAAACTGTGCATGACTTGTGTTTAGCAGTCATTATTGTGTCTGTTTGTGAAATTTTTATTAAAAAGAAAAAAATTCCGTAGATGCACTTATTGTATATGTGATTAGATTTTGCGTCCGAGGCTAGAAGCCTTGAACTGCCAAGGAAGAGAAAAAAAAAGTGTTGGCAGTTATTAATTAATATGAAATCGCTTTGTTGGGAGCATAATGAAATAAAAGATATGAAGTGTAGAAAATAATTAAAGAAGCGATTTTACAAATTTCATTTTGATGCTTGTGATAAAAGACAAATGTACTTGTGTAGAGAAATTCCTTTAAAATAATGAATAGAAAAAGCTGATTTTGAGGTTAATGCTGTAGAATAGGAATGTATACCAAATGTAATCTTTCCAATGCTACAATGAATTTATACATGAGATTGATATGCAATAAACCTGTGTGCTTTTATAAGCCATGCTCCCGTGAGCTTTTGTCCTGGGAAGAGGCAGAGCCCCAGCGCCATGCCCCGCGGCGTTGCTTTCTGGCTCTGGTGAAAGGTAAGCTGGGAGGTGCGGCACGGCGAGCGAGCCCAGGAGCGAGGGGGATGGAGGAGAAGTGGGAGCCTGTACAGGAGCGGTTCGAGGGCGTTCGGCAGGAAGAAGCCGTCTGGTGAAAAACGGGATTCCAGAACTTTTGCAGCCTGCAAAAACACCCCAACTTCTATTCCCCCTCTTCCCAAACGGCTCGTTCAGGTACAGCATCTCTGCTGCTCGCAGCGCCGTGCGTCCCGAGGGGCTCCGCAGCGCTCCCCACCCTCTGTGCCGCCCAGCGCGCTCTTCCACCTCCCCTGGTGCGGGGCCGATTCCTGGGGCATGGCTGGGGGGCTACGCGGGGCTACGCGGCCGGGGGCTACGCGGGACGACGGCCGGCGCAGCGACGTACCCGTGTCCTTGTTGGATGCCACGGCGTAACGCTAGCGAGCCCTCGCCGCCTCTGCGGTAACTGTTCTCTGATATTTTATGTGCTTGGGTTTGTAACACTTCAAAAGGGCTTTGAAGAATTAAACGATGGACACCCCTCCTCGCTGCCGAGGTCCGGAAGGACCGGGTAGCGCTACTGAGCCGTGCCCGCATCCCGCCGACGGGATGCCTCCTCTCGCTGGGAAGGCTGTGCGGGGAAGAGTGAGAACATTCTGGGGTCGGGGAATGGGTTGGGACGAAGAATTAGCGAGCTACCTAAAAACATCAAGAATATTTCCTTTCACGACTCCGAGCTGAGAGTTAGCGAACTATCTAGTGATAGCAGTCAGATGTTTCAGCGGGGGCCCTGGGAGCAAAAATGACTTGAAAGCAGGGTCTTTGAACTAACAACATGCATTACAAAACTGATGAATGGTCTCCGCTTCAAAAAGTCATTCATCGTGATCAAATGATGGTATCCTACATCCAGCATAATAGCCCTTCCCTGGAGTTTGCCAAGCAAGGGTTTCAGTCTTAGCTGAACTCTTGAGCAGAAACCCTCTGCCTCTCCGTGACGGCTGGCAACCTTTCTCCTTATTAGCCCCGGAGGGAAAGGCAAAAAAATCTCTTGGATAAGAAAGCTCTGATAATAGAGTGATTGTCAGGCAGGCCTCGGAGGGAAGAGAACAGAGTCTTTGAAAAGAATATTGCTGACAAGCGGACTTTGTCATCCAGAAGGCACTTGAGATTCACCATAAACCAGCGAGAAAAAGGCTCCATTTGGGGGTGGGGGATATCAGAGCGGGGGGCGAAAGAGGAGGTCGAGGAAAAAGCAGGAATCAATCCGTTCCCAGTAAATGCGCAGAGCACCGTTGAGCCCGGCCGTACCGGGCAGCGCAGCCGCTGCCAACAGCCTGACCCTCGGCCCTCCGTCCCCTGGCAGCCGCAGCCCNCCGCAGGGATGGCCCGAGCACCCCACGGGCGGCCTGAGCCCCGCAGGGATGGCCCGAGCACCCCACGGGCGGCCTGAGCCCTGCAGGGACAGCCTGAGCATCCCACGGGCAGCCTGAGCATCCCACAGGCGGCCCGAGCACCCATGGGTGGCCTGAGCATCCCATGGGCGGCCTGAGCATCCCATGGGCGGCCCGAGCACCCATGGGCGGCCTGAGCATCCCATGGACGGCCTGAGCCCCGCAGGGATGGCCCGAGCACCCCACGGGCGGCCCGAGCACCCATGGGCGGCCTGAGCATCCCATGGACGGCCTGAGCCCCACAGGGACAG
>VZTV01036841.1:15582-77413 GCA_013400875.1 Anhinga rufa
GGGGGGGGGCGGTGCGGGACCCGTGTGCGTGTCCCGAGGGATGCGGCCCCCGCAGGGTGCGGGGCTGGAGGGGCCCGGCGCCCCTGGGGCTGCCGAGGGCCGGAGCGCGGGAGACCGGCACCGGAGACCCGGAGGAGGCTGCAGCACCCAGAGCCTCCGAAATCGGGCGCGCGTTCGGGGCAGGCGTCATCGTGAGCCGGGACGGGGTCGCGAGGGGAACGCAGCGCTTGTCTCGCCCCCGGCACGCTTGGCAGGCCTCTGGCCAAGGGGCGCGCGTCCCTCGGCCACGGACGGGAGAATAAGCGGCGTCTTGATCAAATGAGCCTTTGTTGGTGGGTCTGGTTCGTGCTTCTGCCAGTCACTGATGCGGGGAAGTAACTTCCAGCCTTGGTTTGTGTTTTCCTGCTCCGTGTGGCCTTTGGAAAGGAGCAGCTCGGAGGTGGCGGTGGCAGACAGGGAGATCTCAGTTGAGAGGCTTTAAACCGTAGTTTTTTTCCTCAAATTAGGCAACGGGGTGGGCAGCGGGCGTAGAACGCCCCGTCGGGTGTGTGTTCGGTGGGTGCGCGGGTACGTGGCGTGGCGCAGAAGGAGGCGCGTAAGCTTAACCCCGAACAGGGGGCTGCGGGGGCTCGGGCGGGTGTTTTTGCCGCTCCTCGGGGCGGTTTGGGACGGGTAGGAGCGAGGAGGACAGGGCTCGCGGCGAGGCGTGTGACGGGGCTTTCACAGCACGTCAGCCTGGGGCAGGCGCCGTGGGGAGGGTGGGAGCCGGGGGGGTTATGGCTGGCCCTGCTGGCTCAGGCCGGCGGCACCCCTGGTCCCGGGGGGGATAAGAGGGGACGTGGAGGTGCGGCAGAGGAGGAGCGGGGCTCGGCCGTGCTCCAGGCCTGCCCCGGCTGCTCGCTCAGGTGCGAGCCTGCCCGGTGCCTGCTGCGTGGCCTGGCCGCTCCCCGGCGCCTGGCCGGCGTCCCGCACCGCTCTGCTGAAGCCAGACGTAGGCTTCAGGAGCCCCCAGCCCAGGGGGGCACCACGTGGCCCCGAGAGAGGCGCGCGGGCAGCGAGAGCATCGCGGGTGCGTCCGTAGGGGCTCTGCCTGCGTGCGGCACCCTGCGGAAGCGGAGGCTGGGCCCTGTGCTGCCCCGAAGTTCCCCGTGCAAAACGGTACGGTGGCCGTGGCTGAGCGTAAACGCCTTCTGCCTCACTGGGAAAAGTCATTCCATCTGTCTGTCTGTCTTGCGCAGCTCCCTGGCTCCCTGTGCCACCGTCATGGCTCAGAGCCCCCCCAGCAGCTCTTTGGATAACAAGACCTTTCTCCTGGAGTACCGATGCCACCCCGTGCGGCCGGAGCCCCCCAGCCCGACCTCCCTCCCCGGGAAGCGCAGCTCTGCCATGGTGCCCGACGCCGCCTCGCTCTCGGCAATGGGCTCCCCCACCTCGGCCGAGCCCCGCCGCATCGTCCTCAGCACGGACAGCCCGGCCGCCCTGAAGATGGGAACCCAGCAGCTGATCCCCAAAAGCTTGGCTGTCTCCACCAAGACCAAGAACAACCCCTCCCGGCACCAGAGCTTCGGGGCAGCTGGGTCGAGCCTGGAGCCCCTGGGCCCTGACCCGAAGCGGGCGTCCGTCCCCAGCCTCTCCCTGGAGGAGGAGGAGGAGGAAGATGACAATGGGGGAGCCCTCAAGCGCAACCTGAGGAACATGTCCTACCGTGCGGCCATGAAGGGCCTGGGTGCGGAGGTGGAGCCGGCGAGCACCGTCCCCTTGCTGAAACCCGTGTCGGAGGAGGGCAGCGCCCTGCCTGCCCGCAGCCCTGGCAGGAGCAAGGTGGGTTTTGCACCCGCTGTCACCCGATTGCTCTCGGGTGGGGATCGAGCCCCACCTTTCCCTGGTGATGAGCTGGTGCCAGGGGATCTGCAGTGCCTTTTTCCTGCAATTCCTGTCTCTTACAGAGCTGTGTGAGCCCAGCATGGAGCCGGCAGGGCTTGCTGAGCCTGGCGACATGACTTGTGCCTTGGGAAGCCTGCATGTCACCAGCAGATACTGTAGGCCCCCGGAGAGCACGGAAATAGCTGACATGGCTTTCGTGGGGAGTGTAACTGGCTGCTCCAGGGCTCCTGCTTGTCAACAGGCGGCTGCGGGCATGTTTGCAGGGTGGGGTTGGCCGGGTGTGTGGCTCCGAGGTGGTGGCTGGTTGTACACAAACGTGGGTGAAGAAGGTCTGGGGAAAAGGAGACTCCAGTGCAGGCAAAGTCCAGGTGTGAGACAGATAGATGTGAAAGGCAGCGTGGTAACTACAAAATGGTTTAGATCGTGTCCCCGATAGCGGGAGGTGAAAGCTGAGTCACTTTGGTAAGGCAAACAAAAGCTCAGACAGAAATCAGATTGAAAGAACAGGGTGGTATTTGCTGACTGGCCGCATGGGTAACCTCCCCTTTCCTGAAGGAGCTAGGCACTTCGCAGGGCCGCGGAAATACAGTAACTGCAGCGCGTTCTCCTCTTCTTCCCCTTGCAGAGAACCTTTGGACGGAGGCGGATGCAGAAGCGTGGCGGCTCGTTCAAGGACCGTGAGTGCTGCCTCCCACCTTCCGGGAGTGCCGGCTCCGGCGTCCCCTCTGCCTTGCAGGGCACCGGGGCACTTCTCAGTGCAGCAGATCCCTACAAGTCCCTTTGCCACGTGTGCTGCTGCTTGTCCCTGGCCTGGGGCAACTGCTTTTGCCTCTGTTTCCCCACCTGCAAGAGGAGCATTGCAGCCCTGCTTTCCCACTCCCCGGGGCGTGATGACGCTCAGGCTGCTGCCGTGCTTGCAGCTGGAGCGCTCGCAGCTTTGCTTGCTCTGGGCAAACACTGGAGAGCTGCAGGAAGCTGGCGGGAGCGGGAGCTGCTGCTTAATTGCTGCGGTGCAAAGTCCGACCTCGGTGGGGAGGTGCCGGCCCTGGCTTGCCGGCACTCGGGGACGGGGTGCGGCGGTGGTGGGAAGGGAAGCCATGGGCCACAGCTGGGAGAAGCTTTGCTGACCTCTTGCCTTTTCCTCTGCAGAGCCCCGGCTGTATCAGGAAATCCGCGAGAGAGGTCTGAACTCCATCAGCCATGAGTCAGATGAGGATTTGCTAGAGGAATCCATCCCAGAAGAGCCGTCCCCTCTGGATGCTGCTATCGTGGTGCAGAGCTATCGCCCGGCGCAGGTGACCTGGAGCCAGCAACCAGAGGTAGGGGCAGCAGCCCAGCCCGGAGGGTCCGAAAGGCCCCGCTTGCCCTCGCCGTGGGCTGCTCCCGTGCTCGTGCCACGTTGCAGCGCAGCCGCATGTATTTTAAAAACTCTCTGAGCTGCTGAACAAGCCCCGAGTGGATAATTCTGCAGCACTGGTCTTTGCAATGGGATGTTCTGGGGCTGTCCAGCCCTGGCTGGGACACGCAGGTTCCTGTCCAGGCTCGTCGGGATGCCAGCGGAGCTGCTGCGGTTGTACTTGCGAGAGGTTCACCCCCAGACGGGGGGAAGGCAGATGCTCCTGCTGGGTGCCTGGGTGTTCCCTGCTGGCCCCCGGGGAGAATAATCTCCTCCTGCGGAGCTGCATCAGCTGTCGGCCGTGGGCTGCGGAGCCGTGGCCGTGGGGCGGCTGGCGGGCTGTGCGGGGCCAGGCAGAGCCCCAGACCGCACTAGAGGGCGTGCAAGGACCGTCGGTCCGCGGCGGCAGCCTCTGCTAACCCAGGCCTCTCGCCCGCAGGTGCTGGAAGCAGGCATCCTGCAGAAGATATCCCCCGAAGAGCGCAAACGGCAGGAGGTGAGAGGAGCCTTAGACATGCCCAGAGTCCAGCGTAAACGCCGAAGGCAGCGGGGACACGCGTGGCTGTGTCCGGGACCTCTCGCAGAGGGGTCAGCTCCTGCGTTACGGGGTTTATGGTGCTGCCGCTTCGAGCAGCTCTGGGACTGGGCAGCGTTGGGATGCTGCATGTCCTGGGAACCTGCATGCCTTGGTGGGGAAGCGGGCAACTCCTTCGGATGCTGGTGGGGAATAGCCACTGGAAGGGCTGTGGCTTATTAATGAATGAAAGTCCTAAAACATGCTGAAGCTATTGGTGTAGGCCAGGCGATGCATGAGATGAGGGAATGCCGTCCTGTTGGAGCAAAGTCGTTTCCAGTGGCTTCATGCCAACCGAATGTAAATAAGATATAGCAAGTTTTAATTCACGGCCTTGTTTAGGCAGCAGTAATCCAGTTTGTGTTGTTACATCTTCACTGCCCTGCTTTTTCAGGCAATGTTTGAGATCATCACTTCTGAGTACTCCTACATGCACAGCCTGCGCATCCTGGTGTGCCACTTCATGAGGTCGGAGGAGCTGAAGGAGACCATGACGCAGACCGAGCACCACCACCTCTTCTCCAACATCAGCGACATCCTGACGGTCAGCACGAGGCAAGTGGGGGCCATCGGCGTGGGGTTGGGACCAGGCAGGCCTGGAGGAGTGACTCTGGAGCTCTATTTATTTGCTGTGTAAAAACAACCATCCCTTGGATTTGTTGAAGGTACTGAGACATCCCACCTATTGCCCTCCTTCCTAGTGCCTCGCGTCGCAGCACATACCCCTGCAGTGTGCTGCACCGGCTTCCCGCTGTTACCTGCTCCTGAATGACTAGTTGAAGGGTCTGTAACCCTGACACCCAGTTTTTTAATGGGTTATAATGGTGGTGCTCAGTCGTGCGGCTGCAATCGGGCACCAAAAGCTGGCTGAGCCCCCCCGTCCCCGCGCCTGCGACACTCCTGTTTGCCTGGAAACTCCTCCTCGGGTGTGCTGGCACTGCCGCGAAGGTGGTGCCTCCCTTTGCCTCTGGGCCGGTGAGACGGAGCAAGTGGAGCCGGTAGCGCTGCGGCACAGCTGCCCGGCTCCAGCTTGGCTGCGGCGCGGCCGAAAGCGGGAGCCGGCGAGACAGGGGCGTGGGGTGGCCAGGCTGCAGCAAGCGGCTGCTTGTTCTGAAGCATGGGATCGCTCGGGTGCCAAAACTGAAGCCGCACCTTCGAAGAGCCAGCATGAGAGTGGCCTTTGCTCCCTGGGAGGTGGGGAGCAAACGCCTTGGGAGCTGGTGCTCGGGGCGGCCGGCGAGCCCTGTCCGTGTGGGAAAGCAGCGGGAGGAGAGCGCAGGCATGGGAACTGCTGCGGGGGCGTTGAGGGCTTGCGGCTTCCCGCAGCTGGGCAGAAGTGGGAATCCTCCCGGAGAGCTAAAGCAGAGGAGGGATCTCATGCGGGAATGGAGGAAGCCTGGGGGCCGGGGAGCTTGGGAGCTGCATTCCCCATCGCTGCAGCAGAGCTGCTGGGAGCCACGCTGGAGGCATGGGTGTCTCAGCTGCGCAGAGCTGACCCTGTGCAGAAGGGATCCAGGGCCCCGTCTCCTCTGGGAAAACGGGGGAAAATTTGCAGTGGGAACATTGTTAAATGTATCTGTTCGGTTCGTCCGGCCCTAACGAGTCACGTAGTGAAGCTAATTGAAATTCTCTCCTTAGCTTCTTTGAAGACTTAGAGAAGCGACACCAGGAAAACCTCCTAATTCCTGACATCAGTGACATAGTGGAAGAACACGCCTTGAACCACTTCAATCCTTACATCAGCTACTGCTCCAATGAAGTCTACCAGCAGAGGACACTTCAGAAGTTGCTGTGAGTACTGCTGTGTGCTCAGGCCTTGGGCTTGCAGAGGAGTTGCTTACAAGGGGTCTCAGGGATGCTATGCTAGCTGGCTGCAGACGGGACCGTGACTTGCAGGTGGCTCCCTCAGCCTGTGGTTGCACCCTTTTCCCTAAGGAAGCCTCTCTCCTTTCTGAGCAGAGTTCGACTTCTAGACCTCGGTGTGCCCGTGTCGGGTGACTAGGATGCGATTTGTGTTGTGCTGTGAGAAGGGTGAGGAAGGGGATACGTGGGGGTAACGCTACCACATACTGAAGTCAGGCGGGTCTTGCCAAGGTCAGAACACGTACAGGGCGTGTTAGGGGTGTCTGTGGAGGCTGTTCATCTCCAGATCATACTGGTGGTACAGGTCAAGTTTGTGTTTGCTGTTGGTACCTCTATGGCTTTACCCGCCTTTGGTGGACTCAACATCTCTAGGTGCTTTTCCATCGCCTGCCAACAGACCAGTCCATTTTCCGCCCCAGCTGTGTGCTCCGAGCTCAGCAGACTGCCGTTGAGCACCAGAGGCAGTGCCGTCGCTGCACTGCATTTCTCATGCATGGAAAGCTACTGGAAAATCGTGATGACTGAAGAACAGAGTTAATGGAGATTTCTTGTCCTGTTCCAGAAACACAAACCCCTTATTTAAAGACACCTTGAAAAAAATTGAAAGGAAACCAGAATGTGGAGGCCTGCCAATGATATCATTTCTCATTCTCCCTATGCAGAGGGTAACACGGCTTCCTCTGCTCTTAGATGTAAGTAAGTCACACGGTGGCATTGCTTGGCACCTCTGAAGAGGTGACTGTGTTATTCCTTTCTTCTGTTTGCTGAGCCTGGGACAGCCTTCTGCTTGGACTTCCATCCCTCTGGGTGCCGAGGCTGGGATGCCCGAGCCTTTATTCAGGATTTAGATCCAGAGCAACCTGCTTCTTGTGGGTGTCAGATGTGCAGCTTAAAGCTTTGCGAATAACACTTCGCATCTCAGCACCACCCACCTGACTGACATGAGGTTCTTCCATGCCCCGTGCTGCATCCGGATACCCAGGGTGGGGTGTCACGAGGGTCCTGTTTCATTAATGGTCGGGTGGCCCAGGAAGGGAAAACGGGTCTTATACAAGCTTCATTGAAATCTGGGACTTCAGGACCCAGCTGCTCTAAAAAGCAAAGCTGCTGGACATGGGATCTCTAGGAACTGCTGCCAGTCTGTAATGGGCTGCAGGGGTGAGGGCCAGGGGGTGCCCGGTGCGCAGGGTGACAGTGATGGTCAGGCATGTAGCTGATGTGAAAGCCCCAGCAGAAACTGGATTCACAGCTACCAGCACTGTTAAACCTCGCTTTGACCACGCGCCTGTCCTGCTGCCGGGCTGCCGGTTGGGAACCGCTCGAGCATGTGTCATACCCTGAAATCCCAGGTTGATGCGCAGGTCTGTGTCTTGCCATATCACTAAAACGTCTTATCTTGACATTCTAGACTGTCTGTCAAAAAACAAAAGCAGGCACTGCAGCGTATGGAGCTGCCACCAGAGCGCTGAAAGCCATCAGCAAGGTGAGGCCCTGCTGCCAGCTCTCCACCTTTCCTCCTTGCAGCGCACCATTCTGTCACTCTGGCCCCAAATCTGCCATTCTGGCCCCTGGGTTTCCTTCCGACGTTGGTTCACTTGAGATTTCTCTGCTCCAGGTAGCTGCTGGATGTACACGACTTCTCCCTTGCTCACCTTTTTCACCTGATCTTTCCCTTTTTCTTGTCATCTTTTCTTCTTTCCTCTTTGGCCCATCTTTTGTCCTTCCCTTCAGTGTTGTCTTCTCCATTAGTGCTCTCCCTTCTCAGAACCTCCCTCGAGGTGATAGCAGGCTGTGACACTTACTTGCCTTAGTTTTTGGAGATTTAGGCAAAGAGCAGCAAACAAAGCGAAGAGCAAAGGGTAGAGGAGTGAAGGAACAGCGGGAGCAGTGGCACTCGTGAGCCGTGCACTCTTCGTGCTCCCACGTCTCATCTGCCTTCCCATCTGGTTGTCCCTCACACAAGGCGATGCACCGCAGAGATTATGGCCACCAAAGCGGTGGTGGCGGCTCTTCTTTTTGTCCTCCTAAAGACCAGCTCTTGGCAACGCGCTCCTGCTGCTCGCGGTCTGTCTGGCTCGCTCATCTGGCAGGGGATCAAAATGCACGGCCCCCCCAGCCAGGCCACGCTGGACCCCCCTTCCCCAGGTTGGGCGGCGGCTGGCAGAGGTGCCTCTGCTCGGGAGAGGCAACGCGAGGGGTCAGGGTGCCCGCGGCTGCCCCCTCGGCAGCGCGAAATGCAGCGTGTGGAAGGGTTCTGTCCTCCCCTCTAACGGATCGGTCGCTCGTCCTCCTGTCTTAATCTCTTCCCTTCAGATGATTAATTCTTCTCCTCTTCATATTGCTCCTCGGTGAAGGTCGGTTTTGGTGCGGTTTCACTTTGGTCCTTCTCCAGGCAATCGCTCGTGGCAGGAGAACCTCCAGCTTTCCCCAAACCTGGCTTGGAACCTGTTGGGACTCGGCTGTTTCTGCTGTTCAGGGGAGCGGGGCTGACCCTGACCCGCCGCCCGCAGCACTCGTGCTGGTGCAGAGGGCAGATGGGCTCAGCGTCTTGCCATTCTCCGCTTGTGTTTTTCCTTTTTCTAGCTGGTTAAGAACTGCAATGACGGAGCTCGTGCTATGGAGAGGACAGAGCAGCTGTACACCCTGCAGAAACAGCTGGAATTTGGAAAGAAGAAGGTGAGGACCTGTGGCAGTGGTGGGAAAAAAAGAAATCTTCTGGGGTGTGCAGTTAGAGTGGCTCATCCCAGGCGTGTGGGGCTGCCCTGGGAAGCCTCGGCCTGCTGGAGCATCGCTGCCGCCACGAGCAGCATCACTGCTTCATGCCTGGGGTGACCGTTTTTTCCTGCTGTTCTAAATATAAGTTTCTGGGCCCTTGCCCTGCCAGCTGTCCGTAAGCACTGTCAGATGTGGGCAGCTTTCTAAAGAGGCATAGTAAGCCTTGACGCTGTGCCCCACTGCTGTGGGTCGGGGGGCTGCGTCTCCGGGCATGCTGGAGCGGGGTGTATGGCTGCTCCGCTTCCCTGCTTGCCTCCTGGAAAGTCTCCTGGAAAAGATGTTTAAAAGCATTTGATGTGTCCATCCCAACTGACCCCAGGGTCTCCCGCGAGCTCGAATACAGGTTCTGGACTTGATTTTGCCTGCTGCTTGTGAGACAGGTAGTAAGTCAGACTTTCCCTGGATCCGTTTCAGCCTTTGGCGCTGATTTCTGCTTCCCGCTGGCTGCTGAAGCGGGGCGAGCTGTACCTGCTGCTGTCGGAAGAGGCAGGCATCTTTCGCAGAGGCGCCGGCAGGCTCTGCTACCTCTTCTTGTTCAACGACGTCCTGATCATAACCAAGAAGAAGAGGTAAGGCTGGGGGGGACCCCTTCCTTTCCCTATATAACAACTAGGGGGATTGAAATCTCCATTTCCCAAGCAGCAGATAGCCTGAGAAATCCTTGAGGTTTCCCTCTTTTGACCTTTACTGAAGAGCCCCTTGTTAGCCAGAAGGGAAGCGCCCAGCTCCACAGCCCTTGGCCTTGCTTCTGTTTGTGGGTGGCCAGCAAGTCTGCAGAGCTGTGTCCCACCCCTGGGCATCGGCTCATGGCCTCGCCGGGACGGTCACCTCGGTGATGCCCATTGAACTTCCCCCGCCGGGGCTCTGAGCCGGCGCCGGGGGCAGCTCGGTCCCCGCCGGTGGCACCTGCTCTGCGGCTGCGCATGGCAGAGGTGCCGATCCTGTCCTTGCCGTAGCGAGGAGAGCTACACTGTCATGAACTACGCCTCGCTGGACCAGATCACGGTGGAGAAGATCGAGAACGCGGACCCGCCGTCCCCTCCTCCCAGCAAGACCGGGAGTGGTGGCACGGCCCGCGGCGCGGCCGGCGGGCACCTGCTCCGGGTGGTGATGGAGAAGGACAGCGAGGGCAGGCGGGAGGAGATCGTGCTGTCGGCAGAGACGCTGTGAGTGGTCTGGTGGGGTTTCGCATGTTCTTGCTTGTGGGATAAACTGGTGCCCTGGAAATCCCCGTGAGGCTTCTGTGAAGCACCCTTTCCCTCCCCACGCCTCTTCCCAGAAAGGGAGATCTGCGCGGGCTTGTGCCCTCGCTCTGTTTCCTTCCCTCAGATTTCCCTTAGAATTCCCATGTAATGCTTGCCCTGTGCAAATTAAGCAAAGTGGCTGGGCAATGTGTACTGCTTGTGAAGTATCTTTACGTTGAATGCTCTTAATGTCATGTTTGCTCAGTCTGACTTCCCTTGCAAGCCTTCATCTTTCCTGCTGGGAATTTCCCAGCTACTGCTGGCAACACAGATGCTGTCTCTAAGGCTTTCTTTGTGATGAGGGCTTTCCCTCTGCCAGGAGTGACCGGGCCCGGTGGATTGCTGCGCTGATGCACAGAGAGAAGGAAAAGCCTGACACCACTCCTAAAGGAGGTACCGGCATGCTGGAGGTCAGGCCTGGCTGTGCGGGGATTAACCGTTGCGCTAGAGCCTGAGCATTGGCAGGAGCATGGGTTTTTACCCTGTTCTTATCTGCTCCTGCCGGAGAAGGGGCTGAGGCTGCGTGTCGATGGAGAGAACTCGGAGCACCACACCGTGCTTGTTAAGAGTTGCCTCCCATTAAGTTACCAGTTACGATAAACTTTAAATACATTTCTTCGGAGGCACAGTGAAACTCCAGGAATGCCTCAGGCTGTTGGTAAGAAGAGATGTGGCTTCCCCTTCCCTTGTGCTTGGAGGGGGCAGCAGGAGAGATGAGGGGCAGGAGGGGAACAGCGCGTGACTTGCCCCGGAGGGGTGGGCAGCCCCGAGAGGGCACGGCCGAGCTGGGCTGGGCTGCGGCTCCTGGCCGTGCCTTCTCACTGGGTCCCTGCTGTCCTCTGCAGAGCTGAGCCAAGTGGAGATAACCCACGCATACCTGGCTAAGCAGGTGGATGAGATTTCCCTGCAGCAGGCGGACGTCGTCCTGGTGTTGGGTGGAGAGGCTGGTAAGTGTCAGCGAGTGGGGAGCTGCGGCTGGGGCGTGCTTCCTTCAGGCAGAGCTACGGTGGGGGGAAAAACTTCAGTGATCCCAGCGAACTGGGGTTTTAGCAGTTTTCAGAGGCTTCCAGGAAGCCCTGGCCACTGGCAGGGTCCGTGTTGCTGGCTGGTGCTGTGGCCCAGCAGATGACAGCAGGTCCCTGGAGGCTGCTGGAGGTGGCACTGCCGTGGGCGGCTGCTGGGTTACTTACCAGTGGTGCTGTGCTGGCAGCCAGCAGCAGAGACCTCAGAAGTGAGAGCAACAGCCTCAGAAGAGGCAGTAAATCAGAAACCTCCTCCCCTGCGAAGCTTTCCCTGGATGCCTCTAGCTGGCACCTCCACGGGCAGGGGAGCGGCACAGCCCTCTCCTTCCGCGCGCGTCCCCAGGAGCAGCGGCTCTTCCTCCTTGTGTGACCAGCCCTGTTCTTCTCCTAGGCTGGTACTGGGGCGAGAGGCTGAGGGATGGTGAAAGGGGCTGGTTTCCCCAGTCCTGCGCTCGGCCGATCACCAGCCGCACAGCGGTGGAGTGCAATGTCCGTCGCATGGAGCGGCTGCGGATAGAGACCAACGTGTAGGCTTACAGCCAAGGAAGGATGCCTCTGTTGAGAATGGGAGATGTTTTCTTGAATTTCGTTTGTCTTGAGCAGTCACAGGCGGCAGATCTTATCGTTCAGAACCGGTCTTTGTAGTGGCCGTGACAGCAGCTAATTAATGTGAGACCTGGCATCTGAGCTCCTGGCCAACACTAGTATCAATGACCTGGAACGGGCTTCAAGAAGCAGCCACGGTGTTGGCTCAGGTTGAAAAGGCTGCAGCTGTGTGCTGGGCTCTCTGAAGCGGCTTGTGCTGCCATCTCTTTCCCTGCTGACGGCTGGGCCATTGCCTGGCAGCAGCGGCTGCACACCTTGCGTAGGAAGACCGGGGAGAGCAGACCTGTATCAAGAATTTTTAAGCCCTTCAATCTGTATGCTAGGCTTATTCCTTGACCCAATTTTCCCCTCCTGTTTCTTTTTCATGCTTTCTTCCCACCCCCCCTCTGATCATTCTCGGTTCTTTTGAACAGAGCTGTGACCGCGGCAGGGTGAGGTGATGCCCACCACCTCTCAGTCACTGGCCAAAACAGCAGATGCTGGAGGCCGGTGCAGTTGGAGAGCAATGCTGCAGCTCCTGCTGCCTTTCCCATCTCCCGAGGTGGGCAGGGGGCTGTGCCCAGGCAGAAGGCGGGGGTCCAGTCCCCCTGGAGAGGGACCCCCCTCCTTCCCGAGGCAGAACCGCCCCCTCTCCCCCAGAATTAGCGCTGGCAAGTGATTAACGAAGAGGGCCCAGGCAGGGTAGTTCTGTTGTCGTCGCTGAGCAGGTTGCATCAGGGTTTTTCAGGAGTCAAATGTTTCATGCGCAGGGTTTAATGGGGCAGGAGCCGGGGCCGGGCAGCTCTGCCGCGGCTCTGCCCTCCTCAGCGGGTCGCACCTCGTGGAGGGGGAAAGGCCGCGATGATTTCGGGGCGAGGTGGTGCTGCGTGGCCTCTGGGTTTGGATTTACAGGAGCAGCGTCGTTGTGATGTGTCTGGTTTGATTGAATAAAGGAATAACTGGAGTAACAATAAATTCATGGATCCCAATGAAACCTGTGTTCTCCTTGCCCAAAACAGAGCCGTGCACAACGTCTGCAGCACCGGCCGGCCCGTGTTTGAGCTGGCGTGTCCCTGAGCACGCCAGCTCCGGGTCGGATTGATGCCATTACAAGCTCTAAAAAGAAAGCTTCGGTCTAATGGCAGCATCTCTCTGGCCTCTGCTTCTTGTCGACATACGCGCATCTCGGGAACCATCCTTCAGAATAGCTGGCTACAAATATCTGCTGTCGGTTGCGGCAGACTTCAAGTGTGATTGACTGAGAGACCAGAGAATTTGGTGAGGCTTTCTGTTTATTTCTCTTAACTGTGCAAGGGTTAAAATTTTTCATTGGTGCTAAATTAGAGGAGATTGGATCCCAAAAGAGAGACACTAGCTGCGTGAAAACAGGGAGCAAGCAAACTGTACTAAGAAACAGGAACAGGAAAAAGAATTATGATATAAAGAAAAAATACATCGCTACGCTCCCACGCTCGGACGTGCAGTTTACGCCGAGCGGGTGCCACAGAGCTGCAGCTCAGGCTTTCGTGCTGTAACGGGGCAGGACAGATCGAGCCTGATGCCTCAGGCTGGGCTGCTTTCCCTGCTCTCCCGGCGCGGGGCCGAGGACTCCTCTGCGCCTCCGTCCTCCTCGGCTCCTCTGCGCCAAGGAAACAAATAGAAACCTCCGTCGAATGCAACGGTCACTTAAAGGCAAGCGCAACAAAACATATGACTGTCTGGAGAGTCGGCAGCAAGGCTAGCAGGACCGATGGGGGTCATTTGGCACACGGACAAAATCTTCCTGCTCCTGGTTATCAATCATACAACATACAACCTTAATTACACAATTTTGGTCCTTCACTACATACTTATATTAACATTATTTCTTCACAATAATGATATCTAATGCAAAAAATACTGTTAAGGAAGAAATAAGAAGAGAATTAGCAAAAAATTACAAGTTATATACAGATTAAAATAAATTCCATCAGGAAAAGAAACAATTCTTTTATTATTTTCAGTTGGCCCCTGTGGGAATAATTTAAAGGCCAAGCGCCTGGGCAGGGCTGTACTGCAGCAGCAGCAGAGGCAGATGTGCTGGGATGGGAACGTCCCATCTCCTTCGTAGAGACTGGTTTCTTTTGACACCGTTGGCTCTCGGGCTCCATTTGCCCAAGAGCTTTGTGCAAACAGACGCTCGGGAGCGCCGGCGGCCCGGGAGCCCTGGGCCCTTGCTGGGGCCGCGCTGGCTGCCGAGCCCGGAGCCGACCCAGCTGTGCGGCTTCCCGGCGGCTCCTCCTGCCTCCATCCCCTTCCCAGCCCCTGGCTTCGACCGGGGCGGAAAAACAATGCAGGGCTGGGGCGAGAACACTGACTAGGGATTTGCATTCAGCGGACCATGCAAGAGCTTTGTGTCTGTCCTCACAGCATCTCTGATCGTGACACCTAATCTAGGCTCGCTTTCTGGTGGAGCAAACAACGTGGGCGGCTCAAGTGGGCTGACGTACTCCTGGTATGAAAACCGGCTCCTGACCCCCCCGCAAAGCTTGTCGAGAGCAGACCGGGCTGTCGCTGGAAATGCAAACCAGGGCTCTTGACTCGTGCCGACAGAGAGGGTCGGGCTGCGGCGCCGGCTCTGCAGAGGCGGTGCGGTGAGTGCTAGAGCCCAATGTCTTGCCCCCATGGCAAATGATAATTTACAGTAAAAGACCATTGCAAATTCAAATTAAAAAAAATAAATCAAGTGAGGTGGTACTTGTACAGGAGGCACGAGCCCAGGAGAGCTGGGCACGTTCAGCCGTCAGTTCTGACAACACTGTTGTACAGCTTCCCATAAATATTGTCGCATAAATACCTATTTTGGACCATAATTTCAGCCCCCCCCCCNAAGACGAAGGCCAGCAATTTGCCACAAGCTGTCAAAGTCCGCTGTCCGCTGACCAGAAGCGATCGCTTCCGAACCGTCCCTTCGGATGTCTGGCCGAGGGCAGGCGCCGGTGTCGGCGCGCGTGCTCTCGCGGCGTGCCCGGTGGCCAGCCCGTGCTGCCGTGGTGGCGCTCGGCGCTTCGGCCTCGCTCGGACAACTCCAAAAGCAGCAGCGCAGTCTGTCAGGCAACGATAACCGCTCGTGTGGCTTGTCAACAAGTTTGCTGAATAGGTCGTTGGCTTCTTCAGGTGGCTGCTTGGTCACGCCGAGGGAGCGCTCCCGGCACGCAGCGCCTAGTGCTTGACCGGCCGGAGCCCCCCCCGGGGCGGAGGTGAGCCGGTGGGTGCCGGGGGCTGCGCAGCTAGAAGGGAAGCCGGCACAGGTCAGTCCTCGCTGTGTGCGCCGTGTCGGCTGCGGACAGCCCACAGCTCGGGAGGGGAGATGCTACAGGGCTGAGCCACCCGCAGAGCTGCTCTGCCTGGGGGGCAGCAGCCCCCGCTCCGCTCCCCGCCGGGAAGGCATGAGCTGGGAGCGCCGGCCCCCCGTGCTGCGCCCGCAGCCCCGGAGCGGCATTTTTAGGTTGTGCCACAGGCCGCTTGTCGGGGGCTGTCACTGACCTGGGACCACGGAGGAGTGCTCGGCTGACGGCAGACGAGGCGTACCCCCTGCAAAGCAAGTCAGACCGTCCTGCCACCCATCCCTGCAGCGCCGCCGCGCAGCACCCACGGGAGAGTCGCTCTGAGCCAACAGGCTCAGTCGCGTTTTGAGCAGAAAGAAGGTGTGTGTTCTTTCCGCCACGGTTGGTGCACGGGATCGTTTTGTTCCAGGGCGCACAGAAATGAGAGGGCTTTGGGTCCCCGCTTTCCCATGGGCGCATTTGGGGTTAGACTGCTGACCAGCTTTGTTTTCCCAGCAGCGTCAGCATGCAGCCTGCACCCCCATGGCTGGGGCGACGGTGGAGGGCCTTGGGAAGAGGCAGGTGCTACACCATGTTACTGGTTTTAGTGGATAGTACCGCTACCAAAACCAACCCACCAGGGCACGAGCCACGACCCGAGCACGGGTCCCGCAGCAGTCGCTTTTGCCCTGGGCTTCCCCCACCGCGTCCATCCAGCGGCGCTCACTGCGGCACCGCGCCTACACGTTACCTTCCCGACACGTCGGTCCCGTGTACCCGTTCAGACAGAGGCACTGGCCGTTCTGGGCATCGCAGTAGGAGTTGCTGGGGGCACACTGGCAGGCCAGGCTGCAGTCCGGGCCATACCTGGCCAGCCGGCAGCCTGGCGAGGGGCAGAGAGGCACTTAGTCTGCTGCAGGGCAGCCTGCTCCTGCGGCTGAGCAGAAATGCTCGGCCGGCTCCTGCCGTGCAACAGGCAGAGCTTGCAGTGGAGGCCGAGTGCAAGACAAGGCAGAGAGCTTTTTGCCTTCCCCCCCTCCCAGCCTGCTCTTGAGCTCTCGTGATACAGGGCATCAGAGCATCACAAGGCCAACATGGTGTTCTTCTGCATTTGATCCTCAGCCTTTTGACTCTGGCAATCTAAATACAAGGGCACTGGAGGCTGGGGGAGCATTTGCATTCAGATCTGACTACAAATAGAGGCTGGAGAAGTGACTACCACTGTTCGGATGCCCTCTTACTCTTTGAAGGGACACGCACAAAAAAGAAAGCCCCCTTCCACGAGAACTCAGCTCCGCCATGAGGGGTTCTGCATCCATTTTAGGACTGGGCTTCTAGCCTACTGTCAACACCCCTCTTGCACGGTCCCCTTTCTCACCTTCCCAAGCTGTGGCTCAACTCACCTGAATCGCACTTGAGGCCAGTCTTCCCCGGGGGACAGAGGCAGCGCCCCGTGGCTGGGTCGCAGGGCGCGTTGCCGACGCAGTCGCAGAGCTGCCGGCATCCCTCGCCGTACGTTCCTTCCTTGCAGCCTGCGTTGAGAGGTGAGATGCAGCTCATGCGCTACGGGCCCGCGCCTCGGGACCCCGCCTGTTTGCAGGGAAGCAGGAGGAAGACGGGGTACCTGTCTGACAGTGCTCGCCACGCAGCCCAGCAGGACACTGGCAGCGGCCGGTGGCTGGGTCACAGCCTGCTCCGTGCTCACAGTCACAGCGCTCCCGGCAGCCAGCTCCATGGAAGCCCGGCGGACAACCTGGGATGGAGCCGGGTGGAGAGCTCGTTAAAGCAGGGATGGGTTGAACTCAGGCTGTAGACAGCCTCTGCGGCAAAGCCTCCATCAGCCCACCAGAGAGAAGCAGCGAGCCTTTCCCACTGAGAAGTGCCCAAATGCATGCAGTTGTTCCCGGTGGCCCGGGGCAGGGCTACCCGCCTCCTGCAGCCAGCCTTGGTGGCGGAGCACAGCCTTTCAGCTCGGCTACCCAACGCTAAGCCGCGATGTCCATGCCCAGCTGCCTTGGAATGGCACCTCTGTATCCAGTGTCCTCATGCAGAGAACAGAAATTACCTTCTCCGTGACTAATTCTGCTACCCGGGAAGGGTTTGCTGTGAACGCCAGTAAGAAAGGGAGAGCCCATCCACGTGCGCCGCCACGCGTGCAACTGCAGCGGGTCACACCTTTGTCCTACGGTCCTGCTCTCTGGATGAGCTTTAGAAAACAGCCCCCCTCGCCAAGCCACGAGGGTTCTCCCGCTGCCACGACTCACTGTGTTCGCAGAGGGGCCCGTAGCGGCCCGCGGGGCAGCGGCAGGTTCCCGTCCCCGGGTCACAGGTGGCGTTGTGCAGGCAGGCGCAGCGGAGCTGGCAGCTGGCACCGTACCTTCCCGGCGGGCATTCTGCAGGGAATGCAGAATACCGGACCCGGTATGAAACAAAGTGAGCGAGCTCCGCAGTTACCGGGCCAGGGCAGGACAATGCGTCCAGGTCAGGTTTACCTAACTCGCAGGATTTCCCCATCCACCCGAGCGCACAGGAACAGGAGCCGTTGGCTGCATCGCACAGCCCCCCGTTGCGGCAGGAGCAGGTCTGCTGGCAGCCCACCCCGTACCGGTGCTTCTCGCAGCCTGCGGGACAAGCGGAGGTGGCAGTGGGCACGCTTGGGCGCAGCGCGGACCGGGCAGGAGCGCCCAAGCGCGGGCAGAGGTCCCACGGCAAGGAAATGGGTTCCTGCTCGGGACCTTTTCTGACCCACTGCCTGAAGCACCTGCTTGTCCTGATGCACGACCCTGCAGCTAACATCTACCTTGCTCACAGGTGGGACCAGTTCTTCCAGGTGGGCAAACGCAGTCTCCGGTGACGGGGTGGCAGGTAGCACCGTCCCCGCAGGAGCACACCTGTGCGCAGCCTGTGCCGTAGCGACCAGCAGGACATCCTGGCGGGAGGAAGGCCTTGAGCTGCCTCGGTCACGCCGAAGCACAGCTGGCTATGTTTGTAGGCTAGAGAGGAAGGACTTTGCAAGGGCACAGGAGCAAAGCAGTGGGGCACGCGGGGAGGCAGGAGGAGTCTGCAGCCCTGTCGCTAGCGCACAGTGTGACAGGCAGACCGGGTTTCCTTCTGCTGGAGGAGTGAAGCATTTTTAGCAGGGACAGCAATACAGTGATGCCAAGGCTGATGTGTCAGGCCTTTCCTAGTGGAGATATCATTTTGGCTTAAAACACATGGAGCAAGAAAATTTTCCTGTGGTTAAGATAGACAGCAAACGAGATCAGCTGCCGTGGCGTTCCCACAGTAGGCTGGCACTACGCACACTATCCTCCGTACTGAAGCGGGGAGGGCATTGCTGACAGCACAGGTCGTAAAGGGAGACAAGGAGCTCTGTTTCTGCTGATGAGCCAATGCAGGAGTAACTCTCCTCCCGCAGGGTCAGCAACCCGGCTGCGTGCAGGGTTGGCACCTACCACCATTCGCCTCCTGCTGAGGAAACTCCTGCGAGCTCCCGTGCCCCCGGCTGAGCCGGGCACTCACCGACACTGCAGTCGGCGCCGATGTAGCCAGCCAGGCAGCGGCACGTCCCCGTGGTAATGTCACACAGGCCCCCGTTCTTGCACTTGCAGGGCCTTTCGCAGTTACGGCCGTACCACCCAGGGGAGCACTCTGCGGGGAAAAACAAAGAAACAATGGGCTCAGTGCCTAAAAAGACAAGAAAAAGGTCCAAACTCGGGCAAAAATCCACCACGTGGATTCATACAGCTATTTCATCAGCGAGGAAGCAGACAGCTCTGCTGAAAGTGGGTTTGTGCCAGGCTGGCGCAGTCGATGCGTTTCTGACCCGCTTTGTAGCGCAGGGCTGCTCCAAAGCACTTCTGAGTCGACCAGCTGCAGCAACGCACCAAGGGTGCGCAAGTCACGTACACGCATCCCTTGGCACGAGCTGATGTCAGCTGTGACCCACGCATCACTGACACCACCAGCTCCCGCGAGCCATGCCCAGGTGCCCCTGCCCTCCCGCGGCACACGCAGGAGGGTGACAGCTGCTCCGAGGTACCGGCCGCTCGGCAGCAGCCAACGAAAGCCCGAGAAAGCGCTCTTAAGTAACCTCATGGAAACAAGCGGCAATGCCCAGGAGCTTCGGAGCGTTCAGAACCTCTCTGCTGAAGATATAGCCGGTGAATATCCCACAATTCAAAAGAAAAATGGCAAAAAAATGGCCTGAGTGCACATGGGAATGATGCTTTGTTTACATGAACTCCTACTTGCACATTAGTCAGCGAGAGACACCACAGAGGTCAGAGCCTCTCGTCCGTGTGCAGGGCCAAGCCTGGACAAGGGAACAAGAAAACACTTGCCTGGACAGACTCAGCTCCTGAGCTGTAAGAGCTGGGCAACGGTTAAGAACAGAACAAAACAGACCTTGGCCAAGCCAGTGAAGACAAAGGCGTCCAACGTCAAGAAACCAGGCAAGACAACTTGTCAGAACCTGCGTGCTGAAGCCACTCCAGCGAGCCGGCTGCTCCCCGAGCTGAGGCTTCTCCGGCGGCTGGCCCAGCACCGTCCCGTGCACCGGGGGGTGATGGCTCTGCACCGACACCACCGGCGCCCGCACCTTGCTTTCAGGACAAAGCACAGCCTTGGGCAACAACCTGCAAAGGTCCGCGAAGGAGAAGAGGAACCGAGCGGGACTCACCCAGCTGGCAGGTGGGACCGTGGAAGCCGGGGGCGCAGACGCACGCCCCGGTGACCGGGTGGCACTCCTGGGTGGCTCCGGCACACTGGCAGATCTGACCACAGCCCTCACCGAAGGTCCCTGGCAGGCAGGCTGTCAGTAGAGAGGGCACCAAGGCGACTCAGATTCGCTTAGCAGGAGTTATCCCATCCCTCTGTCCAAGACTTTTTTTCCCTTTTTACTTCAAGCCAGGATTTAGGAAGCCTTTTATGACAGTGAAAGTTCTCTGCCACCCAAAAGCAAAGGGAGCCACACGCAAATGTTTCCTTGACTCCAGGAAAGACTTGGATTGAAAAGAAAGCCGAGTACTTAAAGGCATTAGATGCCTTTAGCAATGCTAGCCCTACCCACCCTCATATTCCTGCAGGCTTCTATCCCCACACACAGACATCGCAGCTACACCCCTGTCCCCTGGGTAAGGAATGTGCTCACATGCCTCTGTCTCTCCCAGACTTGCTCATACCCACAGGAGCTCATTTTAATACTGATTTATTGCTAATCCGCTGGATAAATACATAGCTCTGATTTCCCACTTGGCTCTCTGTGCTTTGCTAACATTCCGCGGGCATGCACCCAGCTGCCAAAATATGAATTGCTCCTTGGCACAGCTCTTGGGGTGATTTTTTTCTTGTTTTTCTTTTTTTTCCCCTCTATTTTATGTAGCAATTGCTTGACCCGTCGTGTTCCCAGAGCCTGTCAGAAGGACTGTGAGAGGATCGCTCCCTTCTTCGTACATTTTTCGCATCCAGAGCCTGTAAAGCCCGGCGGGCAGCCGCACTGGCCGGTGATGTGATCACAAGGCACTCCCGGGGGACAGGCGCAGCGGCTGGCACAGTCCTTCCCGAATGAACCCGGCAGGCAGGCTGTGGGAAAACAAACGAGGAGATGTAAGTCTCTTGGCTGGATTTCAAGTTATTGTTAATGCCTGAAAGGCATTAGAGACCAAGGGCCAGCTCCTGCCCTCAGCGCCCAGTTGCTGCATGCGGCACTCAGCCAGGGCCCTGCCATAGCAGCCAGCCAGGCAGCGTTTTTTGCAGCAACCCAAATGCCTCTTTCAGGACAGGCTGTCAGCTCCTTAAAACGTTTTGCCACCATCTGTAACTCTTATTAAAAACCAAGTTCCTCTCCTTCCCAGCCTTTGGAAGGAGCCTCGGTTTCTCCTGAGGCAGGGATGTGCCCAGCGGTGTCTGGACGCCGTGCCGCCACGGGGATGCTGGCTCACCTTGCCGAGGGGAATGCTGGCTCACCTTGCCGAGGGGATGCTGGCTCACCTTGCCGAGGGGATGCTGGCTCTCACCTTACCGAGGGGATGCTGGCTCAACCTTACCGAGGGGATGCTAGCTCACCTTGCCGAGGGGATGCTGGCTCTCACCTTACCGAGGGGATGCTGGCTCAACCTTACCGAGGGGATGCTAGCTCACCTTGCCGAGGGGATGCTGGCTCTCACCTTACCGAGGGGATGCTGGCTCACCTTGCCGAGGGGATGCTGGCTCTCACCTTACCGAGGGGATGCTGGCTCAACCTTACCAAGGGGATGCTGGCTCACCTTGCCGAGGGGATGCTGGCTCAACCTTACCGAGGGGAATGCTGGCTCACCTTTCTCACAGCGCCGGCCCCTCCAGCCGCGGGGGCAATCGCAAGTACCAGTAACGTGGTGGCACGACACGTTGTACCCACAGTCGCAGTGCTCTTCACAGCGCGCCCCGAACAGCCCCTCGGGACAAGCTTCGGAGATGCAAACATGGGAGAGAGAGAAAGTTACACCAAAAAGGTGACGTGGGTCTTTTTTTCACGCAGCTTCCGCAGGCACACCCTTCACTTTCTTTATGTCCCTTTCATTCCTGCCAAGCCAGAGGGGTGCCAGCCGAGCTGCCTGCAGCCTCTGTGAACGGAGCCTTTCCCAGGCAGGGAACCGGAGGGCGCTTTGATGGGGCCGCTGGCAGAGATAGCTACGCCAGACTTCAGCTGACAAGTAACAGCGTTGGCCTAGAACATGCCTTTTACCGTTTATATACTGTAATATAAGGCATACGCCAGGCTGAGGTGTCATGACCCCTGAAAGGGAAGAAGCTTGTGGCTCTTTTCATGGTGTGCTGGTAGTCGATGAAGTCTGTGTCGCTGCTCTTAGCAAAGCCAATAACCTTTTCAACACTTCCTCATAGGAAAGGGATTGCCAGGGTATGCGTTACACTTAAAGATATGGTGATCGCAGGAGCCTGCCGAATGACAGATGTAATCATTTGCTGGGGCTTAGTACTGAAGCCGGGCATTTAGGGTCAGTGTAATACAGGGAAGCGTAGAAGAGAGAAAAAATGGAAAGGAGATGATCTTTTGTTCCTCTTAAAATAATTGGGGCAGAGGAAGATTTTCATTTTGGTTTTGCTTTCACCGTGCAAGCTGGGGGGGAGGATCGCTGCCCTGCCTCGCAACCCTGCGCGGGGTCTGCGGCTTTGCCCTGGTGCCTGGGGGCCCGTGCCTTCGGGGACCCCGTCGCTCCCCCGGCGGCACTGCGGCAGGCTGCTGCGCGGCCTCTGTGCGCGCCATCGCTGTCAGGGCAGCCCTCAAAGGAAAGCAGAGCGGTGGGCAAACCCGGGGCACGCAGCCGGAATCACGGCACCCGCGCGCCCTCCCTGCAGCGCTGAAATCCAAATTTCATGTCTTCGTTTAAAAACCCCTTGGCCCCCAGAAGCCCCCTGTGCAGCACCAGGCAGTGATGCGGGGCCCGCGGTGCGGACCCCCCCGCGCCCCGCGCCCCACTTACGGCTCTCGCACTTCTCGCCCCTCCAGCCAGGCTGGCAGACGCAGTGGCCCTTCTGGCGGTCGCAGAGCCCCCCGTGCCGGCACTCGCAGCGCTGCCGGCAGCCCGCCCCGTGCCGTCCCTGCGCGCACTCTGGGAGGAGGCACATGGTGAAACGCCGCCCTGACACCCACCTCCCCAGACGCCAACCCTTGCTCGTGGGCGCCGTGCACGTCACCCCCCCCAGCCTTCGGAGGAAAACGAGTCCGGAACGGGACAGGTTTGTGCCGGAGCCCGTTTCCCAGCGCCGCACCACCGTCACTCACCCAGCTCGCAGGCCAGCCCCGTCCACCCCTCGGGGCAAGCACAGAGCCCCGTGGCGGGGTCACACGTGCCACCGTTTTGGCAGAGGCAGCGCTGGCGGCAGCTTCTCCCGTAGAAACCCACCGGGCACGCTGCAGGAAAACCAAGGCAAGCATCCCAGTCAGAAAACAGCTCCGAAGGATCTGGTGGCCTGCCAGAGCGATAGGTGGATGGCCTGGTATCAAACCAAGCCGTTACTGCTTGCAGTGAGAGGCAGGGAAAGGAGCCCTGAGGCTGGCCAGCCGTCCACATAAAGCCATGTGGTATTTTAACCTGCTCAGGTAAGAGGCAGTGATGACCCAGGGCACTGGTGCCTGATCTCTTTAGAGCCTTCTTAGCTCTGGCAGAGGCAAATACACAAAAGGAGGAAGATGGGGTGAGTTCAGCAGCCAGGAGAGACATTCAGCTTCAGCCAGCGCCTCTGGCCCTGAGCTGCAGAGCATCCTCTTCCCCTAAACCCAGAGAGTGCCAGTGCTTGGCAGAGGAAAAAAGCCATTTAAGCACATGAATAATTGCTCTCATGTGCAGGGTTTCATTGAGCTGTGCCTAAAGGCATTGCTGACTTGGTGTCTGAATGCTCAGGGCAGTGGGCGACCAAGCTGTTACTCAATGTGCTACGACGAAACTGCAAGTCGGTGCAATTTCTGGTGCTCTGGGAAGGCAACCTCTTGGCTTCTCTGTGAATGGATCAGGAAGCGCTGCACAGCTAATTATCATCTTAGCTGCAATCTGGCCTTGCTACTGTACTGTCTCAGCTTTTTGTAGCTGCTACTCCACTGAAAACTCCGACCCACCCTGAGAAATGGCATTTTTAATGCTTGCTGCCAGAGGAAGCACACAGTCTGGGTTAGGAGGCGACGATAAGGTGCGTTACCTTGCTGGCACGTGGGTCCCGTCCACCCGGCTGCACAGAGACATCGGCCACTGATGTGGTTGCAGGTAGCGTTATTGAAGCAGTTGCATGTCTGGCTGCAGTTCTCGCCATACCTGCTCTCCTGGCACGCTTTGTGGGAGCAGAAGCGGGCATGACTGTTAGGCGCAGGCATGAATTGCACCAGGCAGAATCCCAAATCACTTGTCTGGGAGAGGAACCAACGCTGGTGCGTGGCTGCTTTGGACCGTTGCTTAAGTTGGTTTTTACGGTGCCGTGGGGAAATAACGGCTGTGTGCTACAGGTGGCTGACACCCAAACGCGGACACTGCTGTTATCGTCAATGCCACATCATTTTACCTGTTTGGAAACTGTTTTGCTGGACGCCCAAGCCCTCATTACGTTCAACAGCAATGCGCTCAGCCAAAGCTCCCCCCCGTCCCTGTCCGAGACCAAATACTTCTCTGTCACACAGAATTAACTTCCACACAGAGAAAAATCACACGTGGGGAACAGACACCTAAACCTCCGGGCTCTGCAACCTAGCAAGGGCTCCGGAGTGCCCCGCGGAGGGCTGCTCCTGCCTCGCTCCATCCCACCCCCAGCCACAGAGGGTGGGCACCAGGCTGCAGCAACACCTACCCTGGCCGCAGCGGGGGCCGTCCCAGCCCGGGGGGCAGCGGCACTGGCCTGTTGCATGGTCACAGCGGGCGCCGTTCAGGCAGTCGCAGGCTTCCCGGCACTCCAGCCCATAAAATCCATCAGGACAGGCTGCAGAAGACAGAAGATAAATCCCCACAAAACGCCCATGCAGAGAGCTGGAAGTCTCCCAGCAGAGAAGAGATGCCTCTTGGTGGCCTTTTTTTGTCGCTATAATGCCGCACCGGTGACAGCCACCTGCTAATGGCTCTCCCTCCGCAGGGCAGCAGAACACTGGATGCCTGTCCATTAGGGATGCTCAAGGTACAGGGCAAAGCTGTAGCGCATCAGAAGAGCAACGGCACTAGGTTTCTGCCCTCCAAGCAACCGAGCGGGTTGGTGCGGGGGCCAGAACCCTGCACCAGGGACCCCTTGGAGAGGCCGCTCCGAGACCCTCCGTGCAATGTGTGTACGCACGCGGGCGACCAAGGCAGCTGTGCATTTACTCCTTGTTTATACGTTGTTAGTCTTTTTTTTCTTAGACCTTTCCCCTTCAGAATTAAAACCAGAGACTTAGCGCCTCGTGGACATGCGGTTTTCCCCATCACCACCCCGAGGGATTCTCTTTGCTGTAACGGGACAGCAACGTCAGACAGCGAGCGCAGACCCCGCCGGCAAGGAGGCCGCGGTCCACGGGAGCCGCTGCAGCGCTGGGTCCCCAGGCGGAGGTGCTTACCGTGCTCACAGAAGGTTCCCCGCCAGCCCGGGCTGCAAGTACAGGCCCCGCTGACGTGGTCACAGGCAGCCCCGTTGTCACACTGACACTGGTGCCGGCAGCTCTGCCCAAACCATCCTTCCGGGCACTCTAGCAAGAAGCAAATGAGAGTGAGGAGCCGGTCCTTCCCTGGCATCCCCAGGAAGCTATGCTAAGGCGGGAGCTCAGGCTCTGAACGGAAATAACAGTACCTGGCAGCTGTTTTTTTATAATGCCTAGAGGGCTGTACCCTACCCCTTACAGACGTGTACCCAGGCCACCCGAGCACCCTCAGGACAGGACTGGACCAGCAGTGTCACAGACAGGGCACGGGGACCGAACTTCTGTGACTGAACCAAGAAGCACTGACGGAGAAATCAGCGCCACGGCTTCCTCCGCTACCTTTACAGGGAGAAGGCAGAAGCCTCCTGGGCTGCCAGTCCCATGCCTTTCCCCAGGAAAGCAACTCTAAGTGTTTGGCTCGGCGTAAAGGCGAGCGGGGCAGCCCGCTGGCAGCACTCACTCTTCTCGCAGCGGCTGCCCGTGTAGCCAGCTTCACAGACGCACTGCCCTGTCTCCGCGCTGCAGCTCCCATCGCTGTTGCTGCAGTTGCAGGTGTGAGCACAGTCGGGGCCCCAGCGACCCGCATCGCAGGCTGAAACACAGGAGGGAACGGACCCTTAATGGCACGGGCTCCACATGCTCGGCTTCTCCGGCGAGCAATGGCATGGGCACAGCGCCGCTGCCTCCTCCTCCTCAGGGTGCTATTTCCATGGATTACAACTGCTCACTTGGGCAGAAGGACAAACGCGGCTGTGGGTCCTCAGAAAAACCAGTGGGACAGTGAGAGCGGGTGCTACGTTAGCACATATTTGAGGTGAATTCATTCTGCAAGGAAGCCCACTACAGAAAGGCAAGCAGCACCCGGCGGCACCGGCAGAACAGAGCAGAGAAACCTGAAGGAGTTCAGAGAGAGATTTTTTCTGGCAGAGGCACAGAGGCACAGCACGGAGACAACAATGAAGCAAATGCCAGCGTAGCTTTGCAGGGGTCAGTGTCTTCTAGGAGCAATGGATAATAAACAGCAGGTACAGTACCTCTCTGGCAGTGATGCCCCGTCCAGCCGGGTGCGCAGCTGCACGTCCCCGTCACAGGATGGCAATGTCCAGCGTTCCCACAGCTGCAGCTCAGCTGGCAGTCTGGGCCAAACCAGCCGGGTGGACACACTGCCAATGCAGACACGTACTAACTGCAAACGGCTGCTGCAACACCGCAGCAAGGGCTTTCCTCCAGGCGGACCCGATGGGTACCGCAGCGTGCTTCTGCAGAGCTGCCGCGAGCACCGACGCTCCTCGTCCGAGCGTGGGTGCTCAGCTCTGGGCCCAATGAGCCGAGGGTCAGGGTTTTACATCCCTTTCTGCTGATGCAAAAGTTACCACTGTGAAGACAGGACTAGAGGGACTTCAAGGGAAGGACCCAGCCTGTGCCCCGAGTACGAGGCAACGGAGGGTACACGGCGCTAAGCCCTGCTCTGATGAGTGCGGCGGTGCCTGGTCGATAGCTGGATGCTCTGCTTGCTACAGCAGGTACTCCGGGTCAGCTGAAATAACCCTCACTCCAGCTGGAGACAGGCGTTCAGGCGTGGGGGACCCAAGAGCAGACAGCACTCACCGTCCTGGCAGCGGCGGCCGGTGTAACCGGGTGGACACAGGCAGGCTCCCGTGGCGGGGTCGCAGCTGGCGTTGTTCGCACACTCGGGACAGATCTCCTGGCAGCCCAGGCCCCAGCGGCCGTCAGGGCAGGCTGGAGCGCGGGCAGAGAGAGCACACACAGGCGTCGGATCGCAGCCGAGGCGCAAGAGAAATGTCTGTTTTCTGGTGCACGGCAATGGGCCCCCTTCCTTGTTCGTGTCCACGCTCCATGCAAAACATGGACTTTTGCTTGGCGCTACGTGGCTACTAGCAAGGACAACATTGCTTTGTTTGCTTTATAAAGAGCGTGTGGGCCCCCCTAAGCGCTGCTCTGATCTCTCTCCAGTACTTTCATGTCAATTTTGGATTCGCAGCTACTTGTGGGGAGCTACAGGAGCTCCTTGCTAGGAAAGGGTGTCGCTGTCCCACTGCTGGACAGCATGGTAGCCAGTGTTCCCAGATCTGCTTTTAGCTGTGAAGGAGAAGCAAAAGGCTAAGAACTGATAGAACTGGGGCAAGAATCCTGCTCTAACTGCTCCTAAGCTGCTCCACGACCTGGAAAAAAGCCAGTTCAAAATGTGTGGTAAGCACTGTGCATGTATGGTTTTATTGCTCAGGCAAACTATTAGGAGCAGGATATCTATATATATACGTGTAACACCTTCCGGCCGCTGTAATACTGTATAATCATGTAAAAGTTTTTCATCTAGGATGCTCTAGTTTTCCAGCAGTTAAAGAGTAATGTGGCGAGGGCAATTAAAAATTCGCATCAGTAAAGAAAGACTCCTTTCCTACGTTAAGGGCTGCAACAACCAAAAATACCTTCATCTTTTTTTATGGTTTATGCTGTTTACTTCCTTGCACTTCACTCAGCTTCAACAACAGAGCTAAGCTAGCTGAGGCTATTGGTTACGATTTGCCATCAAAAGCTGCATTTTTTCTAATTTTCCACGAAGATGATTCTAATTGCGGTAGATGTTTTTAAAACTAATTTTAGTAAAAGAAAAATAACAGCTATGTGCCTAAATCCCTACCTCGGCGCATTTGCTCCTGGTGCCTCCTCACCTTGGCCGCAGTCGTGTCCCGTCCAGCCTGGCAGGCAGAGGCACTGCCCCGTGGTCCGGTCGCAGGGCGCTCCCCCGCAGGAGCAGGACCGCCGGCAGCCCGCCCCGAACTTCCCCTCCGGACACTCTGCGTCAAAAACAGCAGTGTGAAAGCTGGCCCCCTCCTGAGACACCTTTTCCAAGGGCATATGACCGCTCAGACCCCGCACACCAAAGGAAAGCCCATCTGTGAAAGGCTCCCATGCTGCAGAGGAGGACGGCACTCGTGCGCCTGGGTGCAACCGCTCCGTTACCCACAGCGTGACCTGCAGCGGGGGCCTCTGGCATTTCACACCACCACCCTGATTAGCCCGTTCAAGCGTCACTCTTCTGCTGTTGCCTGTACTTTCAACGAGTATTGCTCCCCAGAGGAGCGACCGATCACATGCCCAAGAGCTGATGCCGAAGCAGCCTCCAGGCCGTGAGCACAGCCCTGCACAATGACCCGTTCCCTGGCCACCCTGGCCCGGGCAGCACCGGGCGCCGGCCGAACCGCAGCACCACTGCGGGTGCTGACGGCGTGGCCAACGGGTCAGGAGAAGTACGCTTGCGCTCTGCCTCGGACACACGTGCTCATCCCATGGGCAACGACCCGAGCTGCTCTGCCTTCTCTGTGCTGGGGTGCAGAACATCGCGTTCACAGCCCCCAAACCTGTACCATCCCTTGACTTCTATAAGATGCTGTGAAGGCTTTTTACTGCCCTGGCTGAATGCCTCCGGAACCTGGGAGCCAGGCTGTTAAGCAGCAGCATGGTTTGCAGCAGGTACGTTGATGTAAAGCAATAAGGAAGGAGCACCCCCAGCCACAGGAGGAGTAAGCGCTTTTCCTTCCCTCTGCTCTGAATGCCAGGGCGGCACTGCTGATACCAGAGAGCTCGGTTTGCTCCTTGTACCCCTGACACAATTTAGCAGCCAGCTAACTACGTGCAGACTGAGGGCCTTAGACCCAAAGATCCTGAAATCCTATTTGAGGCTCCCCAGAAAGCCCTATGCTCGCAGTCCCTTTTGTTGACCGAAGCCAATGTTTCGTAAGACGTCGGCAGACGCAAACCAGTGTTCACAGATCGCGGAGGAGAAGCACACCAGCGCGCTGATTTCAAGTGACACAGTGGAGTTTTTGTTATTCCTCCTCGTTGCTAATTGATGGCAGATGTTTGTCTTCACCCTTTAATAATTTCCAGATCCGAACATCAGCCAAGCGCCTACTATTTCTATACAAATATTTGTGTTATTTCCTGTGACTCCCCCCTACAGGCTTGAGCTCCTTTCTTATTCTTTTTAAAAATATCCCGACCGAAAGGGCCCAGCCCGCCGAGGCGCCGCGTGGCTTTGGAGGCAGCAGCCTCCCGCCGCGCGCGGGGGGCTCCGGGGCCGCCGGGACCCCTGCGAGGGGGCACAAGCCCTGCAAACGCCGCTCCCATCGCTCCTCCCAACGCTGTCCAGCTCTGTTAGCACTTGCTTGCACTGGGACTTTTTGTGGCCACCTGCAGCTTTCGCTCCGACCAACAGACCAGCTACGTTCCACGGGTTGTGGTGTTGCACAAGATAAGCGTGTGCTAGCAGCTTAACTAGGTCAATAGTTGTAACTTCTGGGCTGGGTGTGGATGGAGCGCTTGGTTAAACCTAAGTTAGTGCAGAAACTGCCAGGATGCTTGAATCGAAATTCAGATGCTGGCCGCCGCAAGCCTCTTGATGCAGCGTGTTCTCTTAACGCAGCATGTCTTCAAGCAAGGACTTCAAGCGTTCAGCTTCTTGCAATTTCTGTTGGGTCTGACCAGCTGAAGTGTGATTCAGGAGACAGCTCAAGAGGAGGAAGCCGGCTTTTCAACCGTGGCTCAGCTCGGAGGCTGGCAGAAGCCATCAGTTTCCAAGAACTGCGTTCATGTTTTGCAATCATCGCCTCGTGCCAATGACTCACTGCCTTTAGGTTCACTCAAAACACCTTTGTTGGAAGACAGTCAAGCTCCCTGACACCCCAACTATCTCCCAGGATCTTGAAAAGCTGCGCCCTCACAGCTAGAGCGTTAGCTGCACACACAGAGCTCTGCAGTTCCGTTACCACACTCAACTGGCCCTTTTTATGAAGGGCAGAAAATCGCTCTAGGAGGCTCATACAGCGGCAGAAGTTAAAATCCTAATGTAAATGAAATATAAAGTTTTCTTTTCCACTTGCAGATCAAACAGAGTTTCAATATGGAATAGAGAATGGAGCGGAAAATGTGATACGCTTCTGCTGGGCACTGGTTGCTTGGAAGTAAAAAGACATCAAAGGCGGGGGAAAGATAACTAGAATATCTATCAACTTCATCTACAAAAGCAGAGGTGCCCAAGTGTCAGGATAAAGTGGGACCTTGTTCTCCTTTTCTGAATAAGACTCATTATGCAGGAGAATTCCTGCTTCCCCGCTTTAAGGGGATTGCAGCTCTCTACAAAGACCTGCAAGCGGCAGCTCTTGTGTCCTCTAAAGCCATTTCAACTTTTCGCTCGTGAAATCAGCTGCAGTGGGCTAGGGGCTCTGAGAGAGCACAGGAGGAATTCGGGAAGCCCTTTCTTGTTTTGTGAAGAAAAAGTGTGAGGAATCGCGCTTTTGCGGCGCGCTCAGAGCCGCCTTGCAGGGCCCCCGCCTTACCTTGATCGCAGCTCTCCCCATGGTAGCCTCGGGGACACTCTTTCCAGCACTCCCCGGTGACATGGTCACAAGACACTTCTGGAGAGCAGCTACATTTCTTCTTGCAGCCGTCCCCGTAATAGCCAGGGTCACAGTCTGTTAGCAATCGTAATTGAAAAGAAAGAACATCTGGCATTACTGGATTGACCCTGGAGGAGCAGGCAGCCCAGCTCGCAGCGGTGGGCACAGACCAGCACCATCCAGCCGATGGCTGGACGAGGCCCACCGTCCCGTCCCGCGCTCCCACCCGGCTGCACACGCTCTGCGTGCTAGCTCAGCCTGACCGAGTTGACAGCGATTTCGTTCCTAATCTAAATAACATGAGCTGAGATAGTCTTAGGAGGGCGGAGAGGGAGCTGAGCTCTTCTCCAAGAAAACGAGTTGGGGGAAAGAGGCTGCAGGAGGAGAAAGGGGGATGCTCCGTGAATCCTTCTCGGCCACTCACTCATCTCACAGCGCTTGCCGTGGTAGCCGGGTTTGCATCGGCAGGAGCCGTCCCTCTTGTCGCAGTCGTGCGTGTTCTGCTGCACACAGCGGCACTCTTCGGAGCACCCGGGGCCGAACGCCCACTTTGGGCAAACTGGACGCAGAGGGAAAGAGCTGGTCAGTGACCCGCGAGGCCAAAGGACGCCAGGCAAGGGACAGAAGCTTTGCCACCCAGCCCTGGCCCTCCCCAGGGATGGTACCTAGGAAGGCTGTAATCCAAGTGTAATATAGATCTCATAAAAAAGACGAGGACAAGCGTACCTAAATGGCAGTACCGTCCGTACAAGCCAGGATCGCACAGACAGGCTCCGTAAATCCGATGGCAACGACCCCGGTTGGCACAGTTGCACTTTTTCCTGCATTGTTTCCCAAAAAATCCTTTAGGGCACCCTAGTAGCAGAGAAAGATTGTCTGGGATGATGAGCCAATTTGGGCCCGTCGCTTTATTTCCAGCGGACCACAGGAAAACCGTATCAAAATCAGAGCTGTATAACATCAGAAATGAGCCTAGGCAAAGGACGCAGTGAGCGCTGAAAAGAAGGCTGGCTCGTCTTCTGACGGGGAACGTGCTCCTGTCTCTACACAATGATAAGAGCGATCAGATTCCCTGCATCAGCTCAGAATCAGATTGCTTCAGCAGTCGCACTCCCGACCGTGCACAGTGCACCTCCCTCGCTGCCACTCTCCGGCCATACAGGGTGCCTCGAGGGCACCCATCAGCTCTGTACCTCGCTCGGAATGGTAACGCTGGCTGTGCGAGAAATCTACCCTCTGAGAGGTCAATTTTTTTCATACGTGAGAGAGCAATCCACGAGGCCGTTCCTATTGATAAGTAACAGTGACATTTGCACTATTAAGGGAATGAAATGACTGTTCTTTCTCTGTTATGCTAAAGATCTTAATATTAGAAGCACATGGCAGACAGACTGTGTCAGCAGAAAGCTCCGGCCAGCATCTGCCCGGGCAGCACATGCCTCCTCCCGTGTGATAAGGATAGCAGAGGAAATGCCACCCCGGGACAACAGCTCCGTTCCTCACTGTTTATTTTAATCTTACCTTCCTGTTTTTGCTCTGTAGCCCTCAATCACCTCCTTCCTACAGAAAGGAAAGGTCGGGGTATCTCTTGCATTCATTTACATTCTGCTTCGTCTCCCCCTTCAGTAATAGCTCCCAGATGCTGCTAGCCATCTGTCCGAGGGCAGTTTGTCTGAATCTCTTATTGACTCACTCTTTTTGTGTTTTTAGATTATGTCCCCCGGGTTTTAACTCTTTGGGAGAACAAACACCTACCAACAGCGACACCTCCTTTTGCAGTACTTTGGGTAACTACTGTTGTCACAGCTTTTCAGTCCTTTGGGGTTTTTTCCCCCACTGGAAAATACCTCCATGGCTCTGTAGATTTACCATTGAACATCAGTTTTGACGTTCTTTTCTGTCCAGCAAAATATAGATGGCTGCCCACATCGTTGCTAGCAGCAAGCAGGGACTGCAAAGGTCTTCCAGAGCAAAGACAAGGCGTACTACCTGGAGCACTGTTTTGTGGGTGAAGAATCCCCTTTGCTGCCTTTTCCTTATTAAAAAGGCATTTTTCCGTGCAAGACTGGGTGACGCACCGAGTCAGACGGAGCAGGGACGCATTAGAGCCACTCACACCGGGATGGTTCAACAAAAGAGTTGGAAGATGCTTTCAGTGAACAGCTACAAAGGGAGCAGCGCAAGGCAGTCTGGAAAACGTTTTAAGGCTTCAGAGAAGCACAAGCAGGACATCAAAAAGCGGCATCAGAGACAGCTGTAACAGCCATTTATCAAATTACGGCAAATGCTCTAACACCTCAAGAGGAACAGAAAGGAGCTACCTCTGCGGGCTGGGAGCATCGCTCGCACTCGCTGTTGCTGTTTCCTTGTAGGACAACATTTTAGGGAGAAAAGACAAGCGCAAGGGAGGCCCCAGCGTTCTGTGCTCGATGTCGGGGCCCCGCAGGGGTGCCGTCCTGCCTTTTCGCAGTGAGGAGAGACATCCCGCACCCCGCCAGGTCCCTGCGCCTTGCCGCGGGCCGCGGCCGGAGGGAAGGGGGATCGCCCTCGCTGCGGCGCGAAGCGGGCGACGGAGAGCCGCGACCTTACCGTCTTGGCAGAGCTCGCCGGCCACCCCGGGCGGGCAGCGGCAGGCGCCCGTGGCGGGGTCGCAGGTGCCGCCGTTCTGGCAGCGGCAGGCCAGGCTGCAGTTCCTCCCGAAGGTGCCGGCCGGGCAAGCTGGGGCGAGAGAGAGGGGTGAGGTGCCGCAGCCCCGCGCTCAGCCGCCACCTCCGTGCGTCCCAGAGCAGGGACAAGAAGAGCCTCCTCGCCCGCTGCCTGCCAGCATCACTCACTCTGGTTACAGAGGACGCCGGTCCAGCCTGCCGGGCAGTCGCAGCCGGTCTCCTCCGTGTTGCACGTGCCTCCGTTTTGGCAGTCCTCGCAGGTCAGGCTGCAGTCGGGGCCGAACGTGTGCTCCAGGCAGACTGCAACGAGAGGCGCTGCGGGTGAAAAGCCTTTCCCCAAGGCTGCCTCAGCACCTCGGAGAGTCTGGGCAGAGAAACCCCGTGTGCAGGCTGCGGCAAAGCTAAACGCATCTGTGTTGTAACACGGGTTCTGTGTACACAGAAAAGGCACTCGACGCGTCTTGTGGGTACGCTCACCAAAGACAAACCCAGCACGCGTGATTAATTCTGAAGACTTCCAAGCAAAGAAAGCCATTTACCAGCGCTGCAAAATGCCCACCAAATTTTTCTGAAAGCGTGTGCTCTCCTCTTGCTTCCATCTCTTCCTCGTCTTCTTCATAGTCATCATTAAAGAGCTGGGTAAATTCATCTCGCAGGATTGCAACGTGAGGGATTGGGCGGATAGCGGGGCGCTGGCCATCCAGAGCTTCCACAGGGTCCTCTATAGCTAGGGAAGCAGTCACAGAGATGACAGCGTCAAAGCGGGAAGAGGGACAAGATCTCTGAGAGGTGCATAGTAGGACAGACTGTCTGCAGTAAGAGAGGGAAACCAGAAACATCTGTACGGGCTTGGTGCACCTGGTTTGGCATGGCTTGCCCCGCTGACCTCTCCCTATTTTGACACCTCTAAAATTTTTGCAACTTGCTTGCTCGTTTGTCCTGGCTAGAATGGGCACGGGCCAGCTAAGCGACTTCAAAATCTACAGGAGAAGCTTTGGTCTTAACCCTGACAGGCAGCTCTGGCTGCTCAGGTACCTGAGCCCGCACTCGCCCCGTTGCCGTTGCCCTGCTGTTTTTCTGACCAGAGCCGCTCAGCTTCTTTGAGCTTTCAGGGAAGTGAATTCTTTTCTGCACATTTAAACAAGTGCCCCTCTAACAAAACCAAGCAATGCATGTCAGCTTGGGCCTCCTCTTGGAAAGAGCATCCACCAAGGGCAGCTACAGGCTTCCTCCCCTTGCAGGGCTGCAGAGCCTACAAAAGCCACGGGGCCTGGGGAGGCTCTGGTGTTTTGCTGGAGTGGGGAGCACTAGCTGCTGCTCTTCTGGGTCTGCCTTTCAGAAAGCCTTTCCAGGGACCTGGGCGATGCTGCTGGGGGGTGTTAGCTGAAGCGAGCGGGATGTTGGCTGCCCTACCGAGTGAGTAAGTTGGGTAACGGTGTGTTTGGTGGTGGGATAAAGGCACTACTGCTTTAAAAAGAATCCATTATTTCTTATAAGGAAAAACTGTAGAAGCTAGCGACTGTGGAAAGGGTTCTGGTTCTTTGCTTAATGTGGAGCCATCGCCGCAGGCTATTGCAAGCGTAGCTGTGCCAGAATCCCCTACGCTGCTTTGGAAAGCGCTGTGTAACATGGCTGAAGTAGGGCTGGTCCTGGCAGGGGCAAGCTTTCCGCCGGTGGTGTGAGCCATCCCCACCTCTAATAGTGGCAAGTACCGTGCAGAAGATGGAGAAGCGGCGTGCAGGGCTACCAGGGCCCCCCCTGCGCTGGTCCTGGCTCGGCCAGGCTGTGCCGGGGAGCAGGGCGAGGGGCAGGCAGCCCGCCGCCCGACCGTGCAGCGGCACCGGCGTTGCACTTACAGATGCAGCTCCTTCGGTCTTCATCCAGCTTGTGTCCAATCTCGCAGCCACACTGGAAGGACCCGAGCTGGTTCTGGCACACGTGTTCACATCCGCCGTTATCTGAAGAGCACTCATCCACATCTAAAAAACATGGGACACTCCAGTGTAATGGGAGCAGGCCCCCTGTGCAGGACAGGGGCCCAGATACTGCTGTCCACGGATCAGCAAGTAGGCTGATGGCATCCTCTCTGGTAGCTATGTGAAGCCATCCGACTCCAAAAATTGAGTGAGATTGCCCATGTGATTCAGGGAGCCCTGGGCTTCCAAATACCACGTGCTAGGTTTCAGCTCATGTCTGTCGTTAATTGTGTAGAAACAGGTGGGTAAATTTGGGGTTTTGCCTGTGAAATGATATTGGAGAGCTTTGGTAGGGAGAACAACTCATTAGGAGGAAAAAAGCCTCAAATTCTTTAAGCTAAGGAGGTGACTGATCCAAGAGCTGACAGGAAAACTGCTACGGGCGGGGAGAAACTGGAAGAAACGCGTGGCTGTTCACAACCAGGTAGGGAAATTTCTTGTTCTCTTTATTGAAAGCTTGTGCTGCCGTCTTAGCTGTATTTTACCCAGACACTTTTATTTGCCTAATCTCTTGGGTGAAAATGATGGGCAATGTTGGTCTCTGGGTTTGAACACAAAATGATCTCCGTGAATCGGTCCAGGTCAGACCTGGATCTGAATTCCGTGTGTTTAAAAGCCCCACCGCTACTCTTCGGTTGCGCCGGACTAGCGTGTGGGTCAGAACCGCCGGGTTGCCTTAGCAGTAAGCAAACAGGGGGGTGACAAAATGGAGAAGCCCCGCGTTAGAGGCACCGTGTGCATCTCTTGCCATGCCGCAGGGCTGAGGGCTGCAGCACTGCTGGCTTACTTGTGGGAGTCCAGCTAGATGTTTCTGCTTACCATCACAGCCGCAGCCATCTGTGCTGAGCCTGTATCCAGCAAAGCAGGCACACTCGTAGCCTCCAGGATAATTGTAGCAGTCTTGCTGACAACAGTGAGAACCATTGTCACACTCATTGATATCTAAATAAAAAACAAAGGGCACTGGATGTTAATACACATCCAGTTTGCAGTGGTGACAGTACTTGTGAAAATTGCTCCGTGACCAGATCTGGTAAGCTTTTACTGATGTGACTGCCAGACGCTGAGCTAGCGTTCTTGCTTTCCTCTGAAATAAGTGAGCTTTGTGGTAACAGATCACCCTTGGCAATGCACTCCCCAGCCAAGGGAGGAATCTGGAGTCCTGGAGGCCTGTGGGAAGTTAACAGGGATTTTTGGTTCGAGATTGTTCTCAAAGATTTTGTGTGCTTACAAGTAAGGGGTGATTCCAACCATAACACGGACTCTTGCTTTTGGATCTACCCTGTTACAAGTACCGGTGTCAAGTACAGAGACGGGTGAGAACTGCATGGCTCCTTCAAACTGTCTGAGCGAGGTCTCTGAAGGATGGACCCCGATAACCCTGAGGAAGCAGAGCTCCTGCACCTTTCAAATTCAAGCCCCTTCCATTTGTGGGACTTCATTTGTCCACTAGGAAGTGGGGTTACCACGGTGCCCATGCAGTAGTGGGGTTTGTGAAGCATCCCCCTACCAGCAGAGGAGGCTGGACCAAGGGGGTATCTGGCAGGAAAGCAAACAGCACCGCTGGGCTACCAAAAGTGTCCTGGGCTTTGGAGTATGCAAAGGAATGATCTTTCGGGTTTCAGTTCAGGTCCTGGCTTTTTTGCTCCCATGTCGCACTGTTGTGTGGAGGCAGCTCCTACAGCTTCCTCAGAGCCACAGAGGAAGGAAAGCATCCTGGGGATTTTGGGTTCCTCTCCTCTGGCAGAGGAATCGCTCCCCTTTGCACAAGTAACCGTGGGTGCCCGTGGCAGCCCGCTAAGGAGGGTATCTGCTCCTAACAGCTGTCCTGAGGGACGTGCGCCTTGAAAACTGCAGGAAGCCGGTGGTATGGACAGAGAAGAAACAAATTCAAGAATTATTTCCTGAGTAATGTGGACTGCAATTCTACACTGTGTGGAAACATGTAAGTACTGGTTTGCATCGCTATCGCTGTTACTCTTTGCTAGCAACCACCTAGCTGCTGGCTTTATGGAAAGAGAAGTCTTCGGGTGTAAGGGCCTCAACGCACTGTCTGAGGCACGGAGCCTCCCTCCAACCAACCTGCAGAAAGGGCACCAGGATTTCTTGCAGCTTTGGGCTGCCTGAAGGATGGAAACACCCACCAGCCTTGCCGTGCAAGCCTGAGCCTCTGCCCCATCGAGAGCACAGGAGTGCTCGCAGCCGGTGAGCACAGCCCGACGCGCTGCTGCAGGAAACGTCTGGCCAGTGAGCGCCACGGCGGGTTTGCGACTAGGTCATTTGCTGCAAGGGGCTCAGAGTAATGCAATATAAAGCGTATGCCTCACCTTCACAGCATTTACAGAGCTTGAGGTGCATTTCACCCTCACCTGTCCATTAACACATACTTTATAGAACCGGCTGGGGCTGAGCTACACTTGCCTCGCAGCTAGTGACTCATCCACATCACTCACTCACTCAAATTACACTGCTGCTCCCTTTGAGACAACGGGCAAGACCGTACATCTTGAGCAACATCCCTTCTAGACGCAGGCTTACAGGCATCCGAGATGCGAGTCTGATTCTGCCGACGCTGCCTTAGATCAGTTTCAGCAGGGGAAAAACTAACTAGTTCTGAAGTCCGCGTTTGCTGTCCGCGTAGGTCTTGAGTGGAGGTTTGAGGGTGTCCTCAAGTAGAGCAATATCTAATTCCCTTTTACTTTGCATCTGTTTCTAGCCTTGTTAACCTGTTTGTAGTGCATAGATGCATAGTAGCTAACATAGAGATCCTCGTCATTACTTGAGAAGTGCTTGTAAAAACAAGATATGTACCTTCCCCTTGCCTTACCAGTGCACGTCTTCTGGTCCTCTTCAAGCCGATAGCCAAAATTACAGGTGCAGACTGGGCCAGAGCTGGTGTGGTGGCACGTATGGGAACAGCCACCGTTGTTGGCTTCGCAGCTGTTCACAATCTCCATTTCTATCCCTGGAAAAGGCACACCGGTTAGGACCCTGCAGTGTGCGCTGCCCACCTGTACGTGCCGGCTGGCCCATGCCTTCCCTTGGCGCTGCGCTGGAGTGGGCGCCCACATGGCAGCTTCCAGCTGAGCTCCTTGCACGTGCATTTTTGCGTGCACAGCCCTGCTGAGGAGAAGTGATCTGCAGTGGGGAAAGGATGAGAATGGCTCTGCACAGAGGCCGCCGCTGGGCTGGGAAGTGATGTATAAAAATAAACCAATGGATCCCAGGCAACACCCCATGTAGCCTCTTAGGGACAGGCTTGTGGAGCAGGCTCTGGACAGTCTCTGAGATGAACCAGACTGCAGACGAAACTGCTCCTGTTCCTGACAAGCTGCAGTATGTGCTGCCAACCAAAAGCTGGCTCAGGCTTCCTAAGTACAGAGCTGTTCTGATGCCAGCTAGAAATGGGAGCAGCAGAATGCGGCTAACTGTGGGAACATCCAGATGCCTACAGCTAGAAATGTTAGTTACTGACATGTCAAAAATGGTAGGCGCAAACATCAATAGCAGCCATACATCATCTTAGCTTGGCAAAGTTTATGTAAACTTCAGTCTAGTTAATTAAGCTTTCTTAAACTAAAAGGAACTTGTACCATGGAGCTTGACTCAGTCCTGAAGCTCAGGAAAACAATGTCTGCCTTCAAGAACATTTTTGAGTTTTTTAGCGTGTTCAGACCCAGGGAGGATGAAAGAAGGGGAGCTTGATGCTTCCCAATGGATCTGTGTGTGTCAAACTGAGAGCTGTGCCACGGTGGAAGACTATCTTCCAGATTTCACAACATGAATATAGTCCCTCTGTCTTTCCTTTTCTCATTAATGCAAGAACAGCCAGGGGTTTGCATAAAAGAAACGTGCTAGGAGGGGCAGGGAGAAACACTTTTCATACAAGAAGGCTACTTAATGCTACAGCTGGCACCAAAGGTGAGGTATTGTCAGTGGTTATGGCAATGAGTCACCACAACTGGAGGAGACATGTCGGAACACGAGTGGGGCTTGTGCTTCTGCTGTCCCTGCTGTCAAAAGTGACCCTCCAGGGCTGGCATCTCTTACCAGGGGCTTACCTGGAAAACCAGGACTTGAGCAGCAATAAAACTAAGCTTTCTGTCACCAGTTAGCTGAAGCCACAAAGGGTAATCTCCCCTGCTGCATAGTCGCAGTGCTAGGTGAGGAGGTAGCTGAGATTTATTGGGCACAGACCTGGCTGCCTAATCCAATGCCCTGTAAGCCTTGCTGGCTATCATGCACCTTCACCCCAACAGCTGAAGGTAAACGTGCAGCTGCACGTGGAACGGAGCTATGGGGTATTTTATTAGGGCATGTGCAGTGCGAGATAAACCATGTTCCTAGGAAGAAAGGTGTGTACATGCTTAGGCTCTTGGAGTGTGCCATCAGTCTAGTTCCTCACACTGCTCTCCGTTTGCCTTTCAAGACCCATTTATGGTCTGCAAAGCCTCACCCTCATACCCTTGGCAGGATCCCAGGGAGGGCTGCACAGGTGGAGCATCACGGCTTCCAGTGACACCAGCTGCCAGCACTGGGACTGCCATGGGGGCCTGCGTCTGTATGGGGGCTGCTAGTGCTAGGTGCTGATAGCTCTGCTTTGGACTGTCCCCGCTGATGTGTATCGGCTGAACAAAGATGTTCGGACAATCTGGCTCATTCTTGCAGAGCAGGGTTTATTTCTTTTCTTGATGGGAGCAGATGTGATCACTTCGCTAGCTCAATCCCTTCTTCAGTTACACATCTGCAGCTGACTGAACTCATCCAACAAAGTCCCCAAGAGCAGAACTTGGGCCTATTTGGAGCCAAATGGCTCCAAATAAATTGCCTAAACCAGCAAAAGTAGCTTCATGGTAACTTTAAAGATCAAAGGATTTTATCTTGGTGGGAGAGTTAACAGCCCCAAACCTGCTTGTGGAATTCTTCAAAAAAGGCTGCTACGACTCAGCCCCGCCAAGTCACAGAGGACAGAGCAGAAGCGAACCTGCCCGCCGTCCCGCCCGCGATGGGGGTCTGCATGCGGTACTCACGGTAGCACTGCTTGCCGTCTGCCCCCAGCTCGTAGCCCGGGTTACAGGCACACTTAAAGGAGCCGCGAGTGTTGAGACACTGGTGTGCACACATGGCTAGTCCGGTCAGACATTCATCCACGTCTGCAAGAGATGAGGCGGCAGTGAGCAAAGCAGGTTGAGCCAGACACGTTCTTTCCAAAGGGGCGACTGTTACTATCTTCAAGTTTGTCACTGGTTTCTTGCACCCTGAATCCTTCGCTGGGGTCCAGACCAATAAAGAAACAGTTAAGAATTTCTGCTAAACTTCCTAGGAAATCGGATCACATGAAAGTCGAGTGTTGTTCCAGACAACTCGAGCAGGGCTTTTGGACAGACGTCAGCTGAGTGCTTTCATGCCACCCCTCCGGAAGGCTTGTGCATCCACCAAATTCCCAAACACCGGTAGCTACCACAGCTGAGCACCACCTCACCCTGTGAGATGTGGTTGTCCTTCCCGGGGACAGCTTCGTTGTAGGGAGCTTACCTTCACAGGCCCTGTTGTCGGGCGCCAGCCGGTAGCCAGGGCGGCACTCGCAGCGGGCTGCTCCACGGTGGTTGTGGCACTGGTGCATGCAGCCCCCGTTCCTGTCGGTGCAGGGGTTCCTCACTGCAGGTCAAAGCAGAACAGGCAGGCTTATTTCATACTAATCCTAGCTCTAGTTGGCGTTATGCTTATAGGGAAATGGAGCATCAAGCAGTTATGCCTAGCAAAAAAGTCTGCAATCTGTGAAAGACCACCCTCCACCAGACAGAAAACCTCTGCTACTGTTCACCGCTCCATCCAGGCAGGAGGATTTACATGGTGCGAGATCCTGCAAAAGGCAGGCACTAATCTGAGTCAAACCTTTCCTGCAGGAGCTTGGCACGGGCATGTCCCTCGACAGAGATGTCACAGCAAGTACTAGGCAAATTTATTTCAAGTGCTGCTATCAAGAGGTTTGCCAATCTCTGACCTGCTCCGGGACCTGGACAGATGCTACAAAACCCTACCGACATTTTTAATACGCCAGTTGTTCCTTTTCCCTTAGCAACCTCACAGCTAAAGACTTCCCTCCTCCTACGTCTTGAATGCCAACTGCTATGAATGTGGAGATTAAACTTCTGCTCTATATCCCCTTCAGCTTCTCTCCCTCCTGCAGCCAGGAGCAGGTCAGCCAGAAAGCTGTCTGCAAGCAGAGGGAGAAGATCCCGTCCCGCTGCGACATGCTGCTGTTCCTTCCCCTTCTCCAAAGCGTGTGCCTTCATACAACCTCATTTTTGTTGGCTACACTCCTTCAGCTCTTCCTTGCCTTTCAGAATAAGCTGCAGAATATGTCCATGATAATATAATGTGCCGAGTTTTTATTGCAGAGGAATTCCCTGGTCTGATCTATTTGACATTTGAGCGTGCAAGTGCATGCTCCCTACTCCCCCCAACTCTTAGCTGCCCCTGAATAAAAGGCCAAAGCGAAGCTCTGCCCCGCCAGCTTCCAGTGCGTGCTCGAGGGGACTCACAGACGCAGCGCTTGCCGTCCTCCCGCAGCTGGTAATTGTGCCGGCACTGGCACCGGTGCTGTGCCAGCGTCACTTGCACGCAGTCGTGTTCACAGCCGCCGTTGTTGAGGGCACACGTGTTCACGGCTGCGAGGCAAAGGGACAAAACACGCATCACAAAACCAAAGGCAGCGGGATGAGCCTCTTGCACGGGACCAGGGCACAGCACGCGTGCTCACGCACGGCGCTGCTAATGAGGATTTGGATTGGGGCATGCTGAGCCTGGGCTGAAGCGAGGAGTTCGTGGCAAACTTCGTAAGCGAGAAGCGTGCCAAATGTGAGCCCTCGCTACGAAGATCTGTTCTGTACGCAGCGCACGAGAGAGGCCGCCCACCGCTGTGCCAGACGGGTACCTTGGGCAGACCCCCTCGAGGTGGGGGCCCTTAGCTTTGAAGGGAACATAGGCTCAACAGTGTCGGGCAGCAGCTTAAAATTGCTCTTGCCTACGGTAAGAGCTCCCAGCAGCTCTCCTGGGAGGCAAGGCCAGGACGTGGGGTCTGGGCTAGGTCCTCTGCGGTACGGCACGGCAGGGAAGCCGACAACCGGCGTGCTTCCTAACAAGCGTCGCCCCTCTCTGAAGGGTGCCCGCGTCGGCACGCAGGCTTCTCGCTCTGCGCTATTGCTGAAATTCTCATAATTCTATTCAAAGACGGTTACTGCAGGTGCAATGCCGCAGCTAGTTCAGCTTAATTACAGCTCAGAGAGTTGTACTCAGGTGTATTAATGTTTTCCTGCAACAAAATGATACGGAAAATTAAGTTTCTGGCTCCGCACTGTGCAAAACCCACCAATTACACGGGGCGAGGCCCAGCAGGTACCATCAGTTCTTCTGGGATTACTTAAGGAAAACTGTTTTAAGACGCATCCTGCGCATCCGTACGTCGATCGGGTGTCACCACCCCCGGCGCAGTGCTTTGACTAGGAGGTTTCTACATGAACATTAGGATGCGCGTCCTCGCCCGCACTGCGAGTAGCTGATGCTGCAACCAGCTGAGCTGGAGGCGTGGAGAAACGCTGGCGGGAACTGGGATTTCATCCTAAGTGCAGGCGGGACTGGGAATTGAGATTCCCGACTGGTGTTCCTGGCCGTGCCACGGCGTTTCTGTGTGGCCTTGCGCAAGGCCCTTTCCTGCCCAAAGGATTTCAAACAGTCAGAAAACAGAAGGCTTTGCCTAGGCTACGGCAGAAAACAGATCTTATGACCGAACATGTGGATTATCTTCTCTTTACAAGCTTGCTGTCATTAATCAGCCTTAAAATAGCCTTCTCCTCCCTGCTTCTCTGCTGCTATAATCCGGACTTCTCCGCAGGATAAGCACCACCAGCATGATGTTTAACTGGAGATGCGCGCACCTCGCAGCCAGCGGGAGGGCAGAGTTTGCCTGCTCGTTTGTACTAGGCTGCAGCTATCCGGGACCGCTGACCTTGTATCCAGGAGAAATTCGAGCTAAGTTTGGCTAAGTGGGCGAGCCTCGCTTTTACGGAGGTCTCTGAATGGCAAGGCGAGTTGGGTCCAGCAAAGGCCCGTGCCCCGGCTGCAGGTGAGCAGCTCGCCTGCGATGGCTGCCCCCGGGGGGCCAACGCATGGCAAAGGGCGGGCGTGCAGCACCGCTCCGCCAGCGCCTCGCCCGAGTGCGCAGAAGAGTATCTTCTATAGACAAAGTACTGAAAGTACCTTGATTAAGCCTCTCTTGTATATTGGGCATAGGAGGAAAATAAAAGGCAATTCTTTTTTTTTTTTTTCCTGCAAACAGTTCCCCTGCAAAAAAATGCGCCTTGACTCAAAGCTGAGGAGCTCTCTCCTTTCAAACTCTTAAAAACTAACTGCCTGCTGTATGCCTCTAATTAACTAAACCGCATTCGGGGCAATAAAAGTGACTTAATAGGGTCAAAGCACACAACATACGGCTGGAGCAAGAACTATCAGTTTATGTTAGTTGTGCTGACATTGTTTCCTTTAATCCATTTGGAAGGAAACAGCAGAAATACTCAACGTTCCTGAAAAGTTATGGGTCAGAGTTACAGTCCTCAAGCTTTAGCAGAGATGGGTGGTCATTTTAAAATATTCTGATATATTAAAGTGTTTAATAACATTTATTCAAAAATACCCATAAATAATGGGCTTGTTGGAGTGGATTTTTTTTTAAAAAGAAGTAAAACAATGCTAATGCCTGCCAAAACGTTCCTTCATATGGGAAAAGTACTGGGCCAACGTATAACAAGCCAACGCATTTTACGTCTAAAACAACCTCCCAGAATGCAGTTATTTGTATGAATTTGCAGTCCTAATCACTGCCCTCCTTGCATACCTCTAAAGGACAACTCTTCAGAGTGGAAAAAACTAAAGTCCAGGTTGTTCTTCACCATACGAAATTCAGGCAGACAGAAACCCCTGCAAGGTTGGACACAGCAGACTTTCCAAAAGCATTACTTTACACACAAGCAGATCTGCGTGCCTCAGGGTTGTGCTGAGGTGAGACACCCGCCCCATACCCAGCGGCGGCTGTGTGCGACGGAGCTCTGCAATGGCAAAACCTGCTCCTGAACGGCAGAGGAAGCTGCAGGCACTCGACACGCGGCACCGCTTGGCCGCTGCGAGCAGCTTGAGTAGGGTACGGACACCAACGAAAAGGGCACGCGCTCCTGTTCCAGCGCGTCACCCTTGGCCAAGGTGGTTAAGCGCAAGCGAGTGCCGGAATCGCTCACGCAGACCTAACCGATGCTCTGAGCGGACCACTAAGAGAATGTATATGGTGAAGCAGCGGGAGCATGGGGGTCTTGCAGAGCCTTTTCTTTCCTCTTGTGTTTCTATTCGAATAGCTTATTTGCTAGCAAATGTACTCTTCAAGACTAATAACCCCATCTGAGCCTCCCCATTCTGCAATTGCACACGACGATGAAGGGGCCGGCGCATGCTGCTGTCTCAGCCATCGCGGGAGCGTTCCAGACCACTGTGAGTAATGGGAACCAGAAGTCCTCCTCTGCCAGGAGACTTATGCACGGGGAAGAAGTGGCTGGCATCGCTGGCTCTGTGGGGCTCATAAGCTATACGGCGGTGGTGGCACGCGTGCAACGTAGCGAGCGAAGCAATCGCGTCCTGTGCGGAGCCACCCACGGTGCACCGACTAGCAGGGGTGCTCGCGCAGCACCGCAGCTTTGCTAAGATACCAACTAATTCAATTTAAGAATCAAGAATAATAGGGCAAACAAAAATGAAACATGTTAAAGTTGCTTCGGGTGTCTTTCCATCAAAGCAAGGGCCTTCTAATTCTGGGTCTCCTTAGCTGGCTTCTCGCAGAGGTGAGCAGACCTCACTGCTGGCCCTGTTTTAATTACTGCTCTTTTTTTCTTTTTTCTGTTTACAGAACCACTCTAAAAATATTTCCATTCCCAGATGCTTCTCCTAGCTTAACATTTCTGTGACAGCATTGCCAAATCCAGTGTCATCTTGTACATCACACAGATTTTTGTAATTAAAGCTCAGACAGATTTTCCGCAGATGGTATTTCATCGTCTGCAAGAGGGACGTTACTTCCATCCCCTCTGTCTGAAGGGAGTGCAGTGCTGCTGAGAGATGCTAGCTCCTAGCGTCTGATCCCCTCGGGCCCGGGAAACAGCTAAAAAGGGATGAAAAGGACATTGTTACCACCGGTTGCACGCAGGACACGGGTCTGCGAAGTAGCAGCCTAACACAGGAGTCGATAACTGAGCTACCCGAGCTCTGCACCCTCCAGCTGACCCTCCCGAACCGGGAATTGCTGAACTCAGCCCCTGCAGCCTCCCGGGAGCCGCGCGGTGCCCCTCGCCCGGCCCGGGGGCCGTTACCAGCTTCTCAGCACCGGTGTTCGCTCCCTCCGCATCTCCCCGGTCGGCGGTCCCCAAAGCGCCAGGGCAGAGGCTGGCTCGGCAGTGCTGACGGTGTGCCTCTGTGTAGCTGCCTTGCGAACGTGGACTGCAACCCCTGCACCGCGGCGAGGCGGTGATAACACCTCACTTGGCTTTACTTGGGCTCCCCCACCCTAACTTCTCCTCTTTCCCATCTCTATCACCTTGCCCTCAGATCCAAGTGATTTGCCATCAGCAGCAGTGAGCCGATACTTTAAAGGTAACCGTGAGCAGCTGTAGCTAGGATTGAGCACGACATTCCCTTTTGCAGGGTCACACAAAACCATCGATTCTAAGAAACGGCTGAGAAACGCCCCACTGGACGAAGAAAAGGGCAAGTTTTCTAAAACGTGCAAGCTGTCTCTACAGCACATGCAAACTGAAAACCTCTACAAACGGACGATTACCCTCTGCGCACATAGTTCAAGCCCACACAAACCTTTACGGCACAGTCCTTCTGTTCACTACATAAATCGCTGCTGTATTTGAGATTTCTTCATTTGAAGTACTCTTAATATAAATAGGGATACATCATGTAATCCCAAACTGATTTATTCTAACCTCAGACAATTTCCAGAAACATGTTGTGTGTTAATACAGACCATCCCTCTGCTCTGCGGGCCAACAAAAGCAATTGGCTCAGATTAAATTCTTTGCCTTGGACTGGATTTCATCCCTCTGCTGAAACAGTGGAGAAGGACCTGAAGATGTCAGCTTCCTGCCTCCTGCCCATGTGGTTCTGATAAAGAAAGAGGTAATTTCAGGACGTCCAATGACTCTTTTTGTTCTGTTTCACTTTCAGTAGAAATGCCTGCTCTTTTTCTCCCTCCCTTCCACAGTAAGGCCATCGGTGACTTGCTACATTTGAGCGACAAAGACGGAAAAAAAGAATCTTGCACAACTGAGCTGCAGATCACCCAAAGCATCGGCACCGGTTGAGGTTGCTGCGAGACACAGAGGTGGCTTCCAGTCCTTTTTTGCGCCCTCCTGAGCCCCAGCCGCCAGAGCGGTTCCGGGGCCAAGTTAACCCTGGAGAGCCGCCTCAGCCTCTTTGGTCGCGTAGGTGCATCTCCGGGACGCAGCCCACAGCTGGCTCCTGACACCCCTTTCTCACATCGCAGCCTCGGGCTGAAAGCTTGGCCTTGGCCATAAGCTTTTGTTCCACTCCTGCACCACAGGAATCGCTGCGTGGCTTTTGGAGCCCCTTGCTGCCATGATGATCGATGGGGCAGGCGCAGCTCTAGCGAAGGAAGGGAGCACGAGGGGACACCGGGAGCCCGCGCTCATTGACTGCCCTCGATTCTCCAGGCAACGTCAAAGATGAGATTTAAGAATCCCCTGTTGGACTGTGCGTAGAGCCAGGCTCTGCTTATGCTGTAAAAGGTACCAACACCCTCAAAGAAAAATGCTTTTTAAGGCAAAATATTTCTTCCAATCCTACGAAAGGCAATGGCTAATCTAAACAGCTCTTTATCTGGAACTGCAATACACTTCATAAGAAATTGCTTTTAAAGGCACCTAAGTAACTTCTGAAAACTCTGGCTGATTTTTCCCTGCATTGTGCCTTGCTTTATCATCTGCAGTGCTAAGCACAAAGATGCGAAAAACTACCGAGGGTGCAAAGCCAGCAAAAGAAAGTAGCAAAAGATTTTATCTGTTTTCCAATTCCTTGACGTCTTCAAGAACAAAATCGGCTTTGACTTTCCATTGCAAGCCTGGGAGAGCGGTTCAGCCAGAGGGTGGGAAAGGACGGATCACCCCGGGTCCAGCCCCCAGGAGCTGAGCTCCTCGCCGGGTCCTGCACTCCCGGGGTTAACAGCCACCAGCCTCCGCAGGGGAATTCTGGAGCTCCCCGCTCCAGGCAGCGCTGCTGATTAACTGAAGCCGTTGTGGGTTTTGTGGTGATTGGAAAGCATTTAAAGAATTAGATCCACGGTTTTACAGACCTTAACGAGAAACTTCAGGGCAATAGTCGTCTTCTGTCTCCAGAATGCTTTCTGGCCTGCACTGAGGCTCACTGGGGCTGCCAGCAGCTTCCTAAAGCCCGTCTCCGTGCTTGACCCGGCTCTAAGGGGCAAGCCTCCCGCAGCCCTGGCTCGGATCAGCAGCAGCGACTTCCCCTGCCTCGAAGGGCAGAGCAGGTCTGGAGCAGAGGGGAATGGATGGGAGAGTCTTGCTGCCTCCAGTCCTCTTTATTCCTATCTGATACCTTTTATTTAGTGGTGATTATTTTTTCTGTTTCAGCAGCACCGAGTCTTATCTGTCCAGCAAAATCAGGGGATATCCTGACTTGAAGAGAAACACAACTTTTACCAGTTCACCTAATCCCTCAGGGGAAAAAAAAATAAATCTTGGTTGAAGTCAAGTCCGTGCCTCAAACTTCACCGGCGTGAAGACACGTGGCGCAGGACTTCCTGAGCAAAACCCACCACCTCTTGCTACCTCCAGCCCGAGAAAGCAGCTGCCAGGCACCGCCACGTCTCCGCTCCGCTTCCTCGCACCAAAGGTTCTTGCCCTACAACACGCCTACTCCGACCCGCTCAGCGCCGCGCTGCAGCTCTGGCTTTGCCGTACCCCACAACCGATCTCTTTGTAGGTACCAGCCAACGCAACTATAAAGCGGCTCGCTACCACACAGAAGCTCAACTATCTAGTTGTTCCCACAAAGAGAGGCTATCATGCCTCCTTTCTTGCAGCAGCCACTCAGCCTCCAAGGCACCAAAGAGCTGCTCCGCTCCTGGGAAGACCCTGTTACGGGTCCCCCCAACACACCCAGGGCTTTGGCGGGGGCTCACGCCGCTTTCCAGCGCTCAGTCGCGTTGCTCTACCTTCCTGTTACAGCTGGCCTTATGCTCGGCCTTTAGCGAGGGGAATCCTTGCTTCTTCCCCAGCGGTGCTGGGAAAGCAGTCCTGCAGCGCGAGAATTGACGTGTGAAGGGAGGCCGTGCTGAGAGAGGCCTCCCGCCGCTGCTGCTGCCGCCGCCTGCGCGCTGCCCGCGCCCCGCGACTGCTGCCGGTAACTCTCGTCAAGAATGCCGGCTTAATAAAAACCGCGTGATCTCCAAGATCGAGTCAGAGCAAAGCCTCTGACTTTGCAGTGTAGACGTTTATGGAGACCGAGCGCTACAGGAAAGAACCGCTTGCGTGCACTGGTGAGAACGCCACAGAAGGCGAGCACACGACGACGTGACCCACGGAAAGCCGCCTGGCCAGACCGCGTGCCGCTGCCAGGCTCGTGGGCTCGCCGCCCGAGCGCTGGCAAAGGCAACCGGCGGGAGAGCGCGTCCCGCTGCAACGGCCAAACCCGGGGCGAGAGCATCCCGGCGGCGGCCTCCCCGTTGCCACCAGCCGAGGTGCTTCCCCTCCCTGGGCTCTTCTGTGGGGCGGGCTTGTTCCACGGGCACGAACAGCCTGTATTTACACAACTCGGAGTTGTGCAAACTCGAACCACGTCACGCTGAGCCGCTGTGCGTGACTGCCGCTGCCGTGCAGCCAGCAGACGCAGGGAGGACAGCTGCTGGGCTCCGGCGCCAAGAACCACCATACAGAATCCATAGGGGCAGAAATCTGTCCCCCACCAGGAAACGGGCATCGAGCGGGGCACGCGTGGCACGTGGGCACCCGTGGCGCAAGGCAACCTTACATCTGTGGGTGCAGAGAGGGCTGCCATGAACACCGGCCGAGGAGTAACCTCGAAGTCTGTGCTCCGTTCCGAGCTTTTATAAGAGAAATCAGTTTTCTTCCACCCCTCTGCACAACTGGCTTGATGGGTTGGTACAGAGCTGTTATGAAGGCGCGCTATACATACACGCGTGTGTATACGTCACAAAAGCGTAGAGAACACAAGCCACCAGTCCTGAAGCGAGAAAGCCAGATTTTTAGGTCTGCTCTGGTGTTATTTTAAAAACAGCATTGGACAATTATGCAGCGAGAGTTTTTACTTGCCCCGCCTGGCCTGCATCTACTTTCCCGTGTACTTTGTGGATCACAGGGGTACAGGCACCGCTGAACTACAAGCAGACCCTGCCAGCTCCACTCCCAGAGCTTCCAGAAACTGCCCGAGTTACTCCCATAGTAGATCAGGTTTCATGAATACAGAGCCCTTAATTTTGGCAGATGAATTCCAACGCTGTGCACATTATGGCAAATACTTGCTCAGAACTTTAATGCAAAGCAGGTTTGTGGTGCTCAGCGCAAGCAGCGTGGAGCAGGGAAGCCCTGCCTGCCCGATCCCAGCAGAAATGCTCTCCGCGTCGCTGCCACACCAGCAGGTAAGCCCGAAGGACGAAAGCAAAGGATGGAAATTGCTTTTAAACAAGAGATTCCTCCCTATAGCGATCCCTTTTATACTTTCTCTGGAAATTGCTTCGCCTTCTGGGGCTGACCCTGCTGAGAACACCAGAGCTTCCCAATGGCTGGCTCACGTTTTGTTCTACGAGGCAGAGGCGGCCGAGGCAGAGGCGGCAGAATCGCTCTATACCACAAAAACAAGGGAACTACATATTATAAAGCCAATTATCAGATGACAGACCACATGCACACTTACACGCAAACAGCAGCACTGCATAGCCATGAACACAAGTTGACGCGCTAGAGCAGCGGGCTGGGAACGACTGGCTTTTTTCTTTATTTCCAGTCCTTTTGCTTCTGGATTTTTCCAGCAAAATACAGGGCGCTCAGTGAACTGGCACCTTGAGCGTGCGTCTCGCTGCGCTCGTGAGAGCGCTGTCACGTCGTGGGGGCAGCTGCAGAAAGATGTGCAGTTTGTGCTGCTCTGGGCATGGTGGGTACCGCTTCCTTAGGTGGCTTTTTCTTCTGCTCGCATCACCATTCCCAACTGGAATGCTCACACAGTTGTTTTTAGCAAACTCTGGAATGTGACTATATTCTGAGAAAAAACAGCAAATGGCCTTTGTAATACCATCGCCCAGGAATTCTTTCCACTTGTATGAAAATATCCCTCAAAAAATGGAAAAATGTGTCAAATAAAGCTCTGAGGGATAAGTGGTTCAATAAAAACAACAGCAGCAGCAGATGCTGGAAGGCAAACTCCAGGCTCCGCCCCAGCGTCTCTGGACCTCTAGTTTGGGGCAGGCAAACAACAATATTTCAGGAAATTGGCCCAGAAATCAGCTGCAAGCCAGACCTGGCATCTGAATCATAATGTCTGGACACACACCATCCACGCGGATGCGTGACCACCATCGCAGGGACGAGAGAGTCGAGGTTATTACGGCCACGGTGCCACACGCAGCCGTGCTTATTTTCACTTGTCTGTCACACCTAGTGCCTACCAGGCGGACTAGGGAAATGGTTGAGGTAAAAATGAAGACCGACTTGAACCTTTTCGTAACCTACTTCATGTACTTGTTCTGAAAATGTGATACACCCTGCACCAAAAGCAGAAGCACCAAAGCATTGGAAGTTACTTCTCCTGAACCAGAATAAACTAAGGAACTGCAAAGGAGGCTAAATTCTACATCTCCACACTGAAGAACGACAAACCTTATGAACCCAGTGATGGAAACTCGTTAGGGAAGACGACCAGGATCCTGAGAAACGAAGGAACAAGCAACCCATCGCCATCCTCTCATATTCCCTGCACAGAGGACGGAGGTGAGCGGGTAAGCCAACGTAAGCGTTTAGCGTACAATGCCACGCGTGTACAGCTACAAAACGGGCTATGAAGAGGTAGAGATCCTCAAGAAATTTAAAACTGTGACTTACCAATGCAGGTCCTGCCGTCCGTGTGCAGGCGAAAGCCGGCCTTGCATTCACAATAGTAAGAGCCAAGGGTGTTCACACATCTGTGCTGGCAGCCCCCATTGTGGACCTGGCACTCATCAACATCTGCAAAAGAGAAGGGAAGAGGGGAAAAAAAAATTCAGAGGAGTGGGCATGACGGTATCGGAAGTCAGGATTATCCATCCTCTGTTGACTGACTGCAGATCTGAGGAACAAATGCAGAGGGAACAAGATCGCCATCTCATTATGTTCAATCAGTCAAGCTGTTTAAGACACGTCAAAGGCAAGCGATCAGAGGAAAAAAAGCATCTTATTTGTCAACCGGCACAAACCGTCGTTCACCTCGCAATGGTGACTCTTCCCGTTTGCTCTAAGGTTACGGATTTACTAAAATTTTACACTTCCTTTCTCTTTATGTGTTGAAAATAGGCTGGGCTAGTCCATTTGTTACTTACATACAAGAACGGCAAGAGCGAACACCTAGCATTACAGACTGAAGCGAGGGCGAGCGATACGAAGCAGCCAAGTTCGACGCCTCGGTGCCACAGCGGCAGATGTTCTCACCCCGCTGGGTCAACCTCATCCGCTTGCAGCGGAGAAACTGGCTTCCACCGAGCTCAGCCACGAGCCAAAGGTGAGAGGTTTACTGTCACGCTTCTCACCTCAGTACTTCGCAAAGCACTTTCACACCATTTATGCCCAGAACTCGCTTGACCTGCTGCTGAAATGCAGCAAAATCTGGGGCACCTGGTGCTAAGCTATGCTCAGAAATGCTATGCATGATTGGAGACGAGAAAGAAAACACCTCGAGAAATGGGTCAGTTTTATGGCTAGCAAGGATTTGTTCATAATGATGTGCAAGAACACGATGAGGTCCGACTGGACGCCCAAATGCAAAAGGCAGACTACAAAGGTGAGACTCTGACCGCAGCTCCCCAGCCCTCTCCTCCCAGCCCCGTGACCAGAGCAAGCCCGGGAGAACCGAGGCAGCCGTTCCTGCAGCAAGGAATCCGCTTGGCCAATAAAACTGTGCATGTCCATTTCTCCTGGTAAAACTACAGGCCCTCGAACAAAAGACAGTCTCTGAGCCAGAAAAATCTTCTGCCAAGTGCCGAGCGATCTTTCAAGAGCTGAAATGGGAACTGGCCCACGAGTTCTTGGTAAAAAATCCTGCTGTGTTTTGTTATCAAAGCTTCACAATCAGGGAGGTAGACGGCAACGTGTTACAGAAAGGGAGACTCATTCCTGTTTCTGAGACCTTAAAACTGGGAATAACTTTCAGAACTGAGAAGAAATGTAAAAATGTTTGGAGCGCCCAGCTACGCGGTGGTAACGAAGATGCATATCAGGAGCTTGTCAAAGGCAATTTCAAGTTTCTGAGGCACAAGGCTCCTTCATATGGCTGTAATTAGAAATAACAGAGATGTTTGTGGATATAGCCGTGCAGTTCCTTAATTCCTGCCATTTGCATGTGCGTGTACATGTGCACACGTACGCTACCTTTCAGACTGGAAAGGGCCAGAGATCTCTAGTCAGATGGGGGAACCAGATCACGTTCCCACTAACAGCAAAAAGCCAACCAGCAATTCCTTCTGTTCACGGAGAGAAAACTGCAGCAGCTTTGGGTCTGCTAGCGTTCCCAGGCACTTCCCGCATTTTGTGAAGATGCCTTCGGCACGCACAACTCTTTTCTGCTGTTACCCATTACACCTGCCACGCAAGATTTTGCTGGAACAGAGGGCTAAATCCCCAAGCCCGGAGATAAGCTGGGACGCAGCTCTGCACGGGGGCTGGCTAGCCAGACCTCCCCAGGGCGCCGCGGTCTGGGCAGCCCAGGTACAGAAACGCCAGCCCAAGGCCTTGCCTGTGAAGGGCCCGATGAGGAGGAAAGCTCTCGAGGCTGCCAGGCACCCGGCACGGAGCTCTGTCTATCCGGCAGCTTTGCTCCACAGGCGGCACTCCTGAACGATTCCACCAAAATACACATAATTCAAAGTAAATGAAGCGTCAGGGCAGGGGCGACGACTGGCCAAAGCAACGCACGAGGCTCAGAAACAGCGGGGCTGGGCAGAGGCACGGTGGGTGTGCTGGGTAAGGGCATATATCGTTTACTTAGGGCACTTTAACTACGACAAAAAGCTGTTACCACCGGTGAGATACGAAGCTAAACCATAGTCGAGACGCCTGACTGAGGACGCAGCGCTTGGAGGGCTGTGCTGTTAAACGCGATTTCAGCTTGCATTTGCCACAAGCAAAACGTGCGTTTTCAGTACCGGAGACTTCGCGCCGTGGGTGCAAAGCTCCCGACAGTCCTGGCAACACGTCACTTCTTTTCGCGTCCTAGATCCTGCCCGCTAGCATGCCACTCGCCTCGGTAAGCCTATCAAATCCACCTTATTTATTCAGCCAGAGCCCCCCAGTTCTCACTGAAGCTCCCCGGAGCTTTTAAAGCAGTACGTGGTGGGAAGGTTAAACCAAGGAGAGCAGGAGCGGAATTCCTGTGCCGGGCGGTGGGGTTCCCGTGCACAGGGCCGGCGTGGGAAGCACGCTCCCCGACGGCTCGCCGGCACCGCGAAGCGGGTCGCGCCAGCAGCAGGACGATACGGAGCCGAGCTGAGCAGCGAACCAGCGCCGTTTCATCGGTGACTGTTACTAACGAGATAAAGGAACATTTCTTGAATGAATCATGGCAGGGCGTTGCCCCCGACTGTGTTTTTGCAAGCCAGCAGTGCAAAAACCTGCTCAAGCCTCACCCTTGCCCAGCGCCCGCAATCCGCTCCCCTGCCCGAAGCATCGCCCAGCTCCCCGTCTGCTCCGCTAGCTTGCTCTTACCTGATTGCAGCTACGGCTCTCACTGGGGGGGCGAAGTGCATCGAACACCGGAGGAAAAGGAAAAATACAACCTTGACTGAAGCCAGTGCTAAAACCTTACGTTAATTGGCATCCAATTAATTGCCAACAAAATCAGCCTGCAGCAAGCAAATGGACCGGGTCAGGGAGGAAGCAGGATAAGTGTCTTCCCACTTACGGTGCTTGCTTTAGTGTTTCTGAGCTACCCAGTAATAACAAACGTGCTTTTTTTCCTCAGAACGCGTCTCATGAGGCGGCTTCTCGCTGCTTACGCAGTTAAAACCTAAGGACCAGAGCACACGACAACGGCCCCCTGCCCCTCCCGTCGTGGCGATGTCCAGCGAATCCACAGTCGTGACTTGTGATGTCCTGCTCTAACGGCCGTACAAGGCTCTTTCCTCAAAGCTCCCCGTTGTAGCTGCATTAACCCCGCAGAAAACGGCAATTTCTGCAATGCCAGACCGTTGCTCGTTCAGCGGGCTGAGATTCCTTCTCTGGGCATTTTAGAAGGTTTTGGTATTTTCTTCCTGTTTTTTTCCAAGAGACTTAATTTTTAAAGAAAGGGAAATGAATAGATTTTTGAGGTGAAACATAAGCTTTAAGTGATGCTCTTTGAAGAGTAGCCCAAATCCAAACCAGCCTTTCAAGGGGGGAAAAAATGCTGTGGCACGAGTCTTAGAAAGGAACCTAGCTCAAATTAAATGATCTTCCTCTGTGAGGGCTTTACAGGGTTCGGACGCCACGGAGCCCTAGGGTCCCCGGAGCACGCCCGGCTCACGCGGAGGGCGGCAGGCTCCCCAGCGTCCCCACAAAGCTTGAGCCTGGGTGCCCAGGTCTGACGCCTCCGAGAGGACTCTGCGCAAGGGCCGGCGCTCACTGGAAGGAGGACGGCACCCCTGCCCGCGGGAACGGCGCTGGTCTTCCCGCGGGCAGAGGGAAAGCGACGTCCTCACCGGCGGGGCGGCAGCGCGGCCAGCCCCGCGCCCGGCCAGCCAGCGCGGAGAGCCACGGACGCCGTGCGCCCACAGAGCCCGCGGGAGCCCGGCCCCGTTTCAGGCCTTGCATTTCTGCTGCTTCTCCTTTATTTTTTGTATTTTTTTTAAACACCTCTACGGGCAAAATTAGCTGTTTATACACAGAATTGGCTCTGCTCAGCTCAAGAACAGGAAAACTGGGGTTTGGGAAGATTTTATAGAGAGTAATCAAGTTTTTTGGTCTGAATTTAAATGACTCTTCCACTGCTTCCCTTCAACTCTAATCTGAAACCGTAGAGAATCTGCCGTCCAAAAAAGTTAGCGATGTGTTGAATAAACTCCTTCCTTTCACCCCATTACTCAGACTCAGTAATTACACATCTCCTCTCTAAATGTCTCTTCTTTCCCCTCGGTATTTTTCACCCTCTAAATCTCTGTAACCACAGAGGGCTGTCCCCACCCCAAGCCCCCCCCTGCCCCGTCCCACCTTGGCCTGGGAAAGCTGCCAGTCCTTCCTCACGCCCCCGCCGCAGAAACGCCCATCACCTTCACCCTGCACACTTCCAGCGGGACCCACCGCGTCCCGTTTTGCCTTCTGGAGCCTCGCTCAACTCCTTCTGCAGTAACAGAGAGATTTTTGGGTGCACCCTACCCGATGGTGTGACCAAAATAAAACCTCCCATCCTCTGCCCCCCTGACAGGGGGGGCAGTGGTGCCCACTCGCAGGAGACCGTAGCTTTGTGTCTTTGGAAATAACGCAACCGTGCGGTTTGCCAAGCCAAATTCAAGCTCGTGTATGGGCGCACCGAGAGAAGAGGCACCTCCAGGGCGGACGCTCTACCTGCCGCCTGGCTCTCTGATGGAGGGAGTTTGCATTTTCTGGTGGGGAGCTGTTGCTTTTGGCCCTCAGACTGCGGAGTCGTGGGCTGCAAGTGCCGCAGCAGCTGCGCGGCGCTCACGGGGGGGGAGAGGAGCGAGAGCGTGCTCACAGCTGTGTGAAAGAGCAGGGCTTTTTCTGGCTTGACCAGAAACACGTTGCTAAAAAGAAGGAGCCGCAATGACGGTGTGTCAGGGCCCGCTCCAGATCCGAGAGGCTCACCCTGCCCTGCCCGAGCGACAGCAGCGGCTCGTGCTGGGCGATGGGAATCGCTCCCGCTCCAGCGGACGCCCCGGGCGGCCCCTGCCTGGCCGTGCCCGAGCCCCAGGGTCCACCCTGCAGCCCGGGACGGCTCTCCCGCGCCCTGCAACAGACAACAGCGTACGGAGAGAGGAAAGGGGCAAGAGCCGTGTTTCCCAGTGGGACCTGTGTTAGAAAAAGGGCAATGCACTGGTCCCAGGCACGGGGAGGAGGCAGGTCCACTGGGCACCCCCAGCAGCGGCAGCAGCATCTCCAAACCGTCCAGGCCTGCACAAGGCTCGCTAGTGCGTGATTCACCCAGGCGGCAGCAGGAGCCTCCTCCCGGGGCCAGGACAGAGCATCCCAGCGAAGGGTCACGTTGCCGTGGTGCACATCTTGGCAGCACAAAGACCTGAAAATCTACGTGACGCTTTGAGAGATGCGGTTTGTGGCACGCTGAGCTATTGGAGAGCTGACAAAATCTGGTTGAAATTAATATGCCAAAGAAAGAAAATTAGAAGCATACCGGCTTCTCTTCCGAGAAGGGTAGCTGACACCAAGCAACCCAGAGCCCCTCCAGGATGGAGCCTGCCGAGCCCACGTGCCTGGGCACTCCGCTGTGCCGGCACGGAGAGGGCAGAGGATTCCGGCCGAAGCCCACCGAGGCAGACACAAAACCCAAATGCAGCGAGAGCTTGGGAGCGGGACTTGGCTTATTGGGTAGGGAAACTCCCCCGCTGCGTAAGGGAACCGGAGTTCGTGTCCTCATCTGCAAGGACACAGGGCTCACCCGAGAAGCAGCTGATGCTCTCGTCAGCCTCTTCCCCAGACAGACACAATCCGTCGGACCTCAGATGCTACGTGGACCAACAGCAACAATGCTGTAATCGAATGTAGGGAAGACGATCACAAGACCAAAAAAGAGAGGAGGGTGTGGGGTGAGGGCTGTATTTCAGTGCACCCCCTGACCATGCACAGGTCTCCATGAAGAAATACTAGGATTTATCTCAAACAAGGGAAAGAAAGTGGCAGCAGCAGCTCTGCAAATTACTAAATATTTGGTACAGAGGCTGTTTATCTCCTCTGCAAGGCTGAGGAGGAGGAGATGGATCCCAGCTGGAAGCCAGGCAGTAGATACGCTGCTAAGGTTCGCTCTATCTATCTGGCCAAGCAGCAGTGCCAGGCTTTAATCCCTGCAGCAATTAGCCCGGATTACAGAGCAGAGCTGCAGGGAAAAGGTTAATTAAAATCCATCAAGATGAGCATGTGTGGGATTTAGCGACTTTATCTTTCCGGTACCAGTTTGTTGAAGCTAATTCAGCAATTTTAAGAAGTGGAGAGACTGGAAGGAGACAAACCAAGAGAGCGGCACGCTGGATGGCGAAGCCGAACGCTCCTGGGTAGAGGAGCACAGCGTTACCGCTGCTGCCCAGCACTACAGACACGGGTGAGAAACTCAGGGCGCAGAGCAGTGCCGGGATGTGTTAGAAGGAAAAACCCCTATGCATCACTTCGTCTCTTGCACATATTGCAGAGCCCCTAGCACGACCTGGAGACACCGGGGGCCCTGTTATTCCACGGTCCCCTTGCAGACCGTGCAGACAGGGCTCAGCAATGGCAAGGTCCAACAGTGCAAGGAAGACACGGGACAGGACGATGCCTTACCCCCGCCTCTGCTCTCCTGGAAGCCTTTCCCTCCTCCAGGACGAGGAGGAACAGTACCTGCCTCAGGCTGGTCTCCGCTTGGAATCCGAGTGACTCACGTAAGGAAAGAAGAAAGGTCCTTTTGGGTGGTCAAAACGCCTCCACACCCTCAGTTTTCATCCTGTTGTAAAACAGGCATTTGGGAAAGCCTTGAAGGCTCTTAAAGAGCTCCAGAGCGATCCGGGCCGGCATTCCTTCCGCCGCAGCCTCTCCTAGACAGACGGGAGATGCCCGTAGCTTTCCCACGCTACCTGTGCCATCCTCAGCAGCAGCGGTTTCCAAAGGCACTTCAGGAACAGATGCGTTGGTTTTACAATAATGTGATGAAGTGAAAATGTATCGGGGAGCTGTTTTGCGTCAGTCACTTGCTTTTTGTCCTCAGCTCACCTTTTTCTGCCTTCAAGCACAGCAGCTGGGAGAGTCGCCCAGCTCTCGTTTGCGCTCACATTTCTGTCTCTGGGTAGCGCTGATAATTAGCTATTACTTGGAGCAGAGCAGAGGTGCACGTAACAACAAGCAGGCAGCCCGCTCTTGACTTGCTGCTACACTCACCCGCCCAAACCTTCTTTCATAGCCTTGTTCTGCCCCACTTCTCTGTGCAGGATGTCGTCTTCACTAGAAGACGTACCTGTGCGGAGGCATGTCGGCTCGGTCCCTGCTAACCCTGGCAGCTTCCCCGGATGCTAACCACGCAGAGGTAAGCACAGCCACGTACCTGGCAACGGTGCCGACTGCTGGAAACGCAGATGGCTGTTGAGGGAGCTAATGGAAACCAGATAATCAAAAAAAGAGCGACCGCTATGCTCTATGCTGCTTTCTGACATACTCATGGAGAGAATATGAAGGTACCAGGTCTACTTCACTATGACAGTTTAATGCAAGTCCCCAGCAGAGCACAGTGATCTCTCCTGTAAAGGTTAGCTGTGTAAGGACATCACGCATCGCATCGCAGTTCGCCACTCCACACTAACACAGGGATCCGACGGAGCACTGTTTGTACACAGAAGGCATTTAAGGCACTCCAGACCTCGGTGAAATGCACGCTGCTATTACACAAAACACCTCTTCATTCTCCACTCGTACGACAGAAGTGCCGATGAGAGGCGCGGACAGCAGTTCGCTGTGCTTGCTTTGCCCCTGCAGCTGGCTGGTGAAGGCACACGGCCGCGCAGAAGCGCGCGCAGCCTGGGCTGGCAAACGGGGACGCCTTCCACCCGTGCCTGGTGCCGTACCAATCGCGCGGTCAAGAGAACGTCTGCTGCTGCCTGTCGAGGAGACGCTCAGCCAGCGGAGGAAAAATCACCAACCAAAAAAACCACCGGAATATCAAGCAATGCATCCGCGATTGCCTCCTCCGCCTCACTGTCTGCAGGCGTTAGGCCAGCTTCCCACCATCCAGCTCCTGCTCCCGCACGCCCCCGAGGGGCTGCGGAACGGGGGGCACCTCTTCAGGGAACTTCCCCCCAGCACCTCGCCTCAGGTCACGCCTCCTCAGGACCTACTCGCGTTCAAAGCCAAAAACTAAGTTCCCTGGAAAATGATCTTGTTTCTTGTATCAACACCCGCAGAGCAAGTCCCAGACAGCCCCCGCGGCAGCGCAGGGAAAAGACAGCGGCTCCGAGCACTCCTGGAAGCTTCGAGGCCAAAACGCCGGCGCTCTGCGAGCTCCGCGTCAGCGACACGCGCCGAAAGGCTCGTCCTGCAGAGGACAGAGCCGGGGCTCTCTTCTTCGCCCCTCCGTCGGCTGGTCCTGTCAAAGGTACCGTTCAGAGGAAAGGCATTCCTTGCTGCAACAGGTCAAAAATTCACTCGTCCTCAGAGACGGCGAGAGAGAGGCGGCCATCCTTTCTTGGGGTTTTTGTTGTTCTCAGTGGGGCGGGCCTGAAGGCTCTGGTGGGTCGGAGTGGGTTTGTTTCATCATCTGCACCTACTTCTTTATAAACCAGATAAGAATATTAGACATAACTTCTTGGAAGAAAGACACGGTTGGCTTATGCGACGGAGTTTGGCTGGCAAAGGTCTGGATATTCACCCTTTTCTGAAGATTTAAAAACCAGGCTCCTGGAACAGGGGCCACAGAGATCACACACTTTTCAGATGCGCTGCTTTTTTCCCCCTGGGTTCGGAGCACTTGGGAAGAAGAGCCGAAAGACCCGCGTGAAGGTGCTTTGCTTTTCCAGTTGGAGCTTTAAACCGCCTCCTTCCCGAACTTGAGAAGAACACCTCAGCCTTGCAGACTGAAGGATACTCACATGAGAGTCAGGATAGACCCACGAGCGTGCATGGAGCTGCCTGCCTGTGGAACTGAGATAAGCAGCATCAGGATCAGGTGAATTGCGCGGCAGGGAAGGGAAGGCTGGAGGTTTCTATTCCAGACACAAAGCTGGATCTCGGGAGCTTGTCTTGGAGAAGTCGTATGAGCTAACGTAGTTGGATGGAGACAGCAAATGCGAGCTGAGTGTGAGACAAACATCTGATCTATAAATAACAAAACAGCAATTCACCCCATTGCCAGAGGTCTGGCACATCTCACAAATATCCTGATATCACTTTTATAACCAACTGCTTGGGGCATTTATTTATTAGGATTATCTCATGATGAGATAATGCATTCCTTGATGTCTACATTACTCACAAGCATCCAAAGTCTTTAGCGAACTTCACATATTCCCCATTATTTCTTAAATCCTCAGGCAACCACAAACTTCATCTGCTGCTAAGTCAGCTGAGCACACAAATAGGAAGAAACCGGTCTCTGTGTGTGTGTGTGCACTCGCAGAGCTTGCACCTCGCTCGGTGTCCCCACACCATCACACGTAAGCCAGTGCACATAAATGTTCAACAAAAGATACCGGGAAGCAGCAAAACAGCATTTATTGCCTCCTTGCAGCGCCTGACACAGCGCAGCAGTCGGTGCAAGTCTCATAAAACAAACAACAAAAGTAAACCTACGGAGAGCAGGGAAGAACTGCGTATCTTGCTCCCTGCAGACTGGGAAATGGAGCCAGGGAAGCTGGTCGTTTACCTCTGGTGTGCTGGAATCTCCAGCTCGATTAGCAGGCACGGTCCGTTAACGCCGCTGCCTTTCTGAAGGGCTGCGGAAGCGCTGGGCTCCCATCGACGGCCGGCGCTGCACGTGTGCGACGGGAGCGCGGAGCGGCTCCGTCCCCTCCGCCTGCCCGACGGGAAGCCCGGCTGGCCGGGCACTGCCCACGCAGCAGCGGGCTCGGGGCGCCCTTGCTGGGAATTTGCTTCTAACAGACACTGGGCAGCGCGAACGCGTCGGTGCGGAGAGGTGACCCGCGAGAGGTGGCTCCTCTGACCGCATCTGCCGGGTATAGCCCATGTACCCCCCGCTCCCGGCTCCGGCCACCGCTGCCCGAGGATTCCCCTTGCCCATGAAAGGCCACCGGGTAACACCGAGCTCCGTCCCTCGCAAGACCCCACTACGCAGTGCTCCCGCAACCCGGACAAACTCAGACAGTCTCGCCGAGAGCAAGGCAGAGCCTTTTCATGATAAAACAATATCGTATTTCATTTATTGCCCTGGATTCTTTGGAAGCGAGGAAAAAACTAATCAACGCACCCTGACGAAACGCATGCATTTGTTTTTTAAAGGAACGCGGCACAGTGGCTATCTTCAACCAAGCCACATAGCCGCGCAGCCACTGATGGAAAGAAACCCCCGTTTCTTTCCCCCTCTGCCAGAAGTGACTTTTCCGACCAACGAGGAGGCAGACGGCGCCAATAACGATGCCAAGCGGCAACGCGGACGCAGGCACACGCACAGCCAGGTCACCGCTTTGCGACCCCGGCTGCCGCCAGCCCGGGACCCCCTCCCGGCAGCTCAGTCACCTGCCTCCGGGGCAGCGGCCAAGCCCCCCGGAGCCCCCCTACGTACCTGGTCTCAGCTCGGCGGGGCCGGCTCCGTAGCCCGCACGCCCCAGGTAGCAGGGGTAGCAGCTCCTCCAGAGGTAGAGGTGGTGGTGGCTGCCCGCGGCCCCGGGGATGCCGCCCCAAACGCCGAGGCACCACAGCAGCACCCAGAAGCGCCGCTGCTGCCGCCCCATGACGGAGCGGCGGGCAGAACCCCGCGGGGCGCCCGAGGCGAGGCG
>VZTV01036841.1:77789-105719 GCA_013400875.1 Anhinga rufa
CGCACCCCCCACCGGGCCCCGCATCCCCGCACCCCCCGCCGTCGGGGGGAGCCGGGGCGGGCAGCCGGGGTGGGCTTTCCCGATCCGGGGCTCGGGAAGGCGGCTGGGACACGGCGAGGCACCAGGGAGCAAAACGCCCAGGATCTGTCCGGGGTGACGGCCAGCCGGACAGGCGGACAGACAGACGGACGGACAGACAGACGGCTTCTGCAGCAGCCCCAGCCCGGTGCAGCGGAGCAGCCGGAGCCTGGGGCTGCCCCCGGGACCCACGCGTGGGACGACGCGACCCGCCAGAGGCGAAGGACCTGCTGCGGCATCTCCCCGCATCCCTGCTGGGGACGCAGCCGAGACTCGAGCGGAGCCTTGGCCGTGGAATAGAGCCGCCCGTTTGCCCAAGAGCCGCCGGGCGAGCGGACCAGAAGCGGGCAGCGGCGGCAGCCGGGCTCTCCCGCAGCACCCGAGAGCCCGCCTGGCCCGCACAAGGGGCCGCACGCACGCATGCACGGCCGCCGGGCCTCATCTCCCGCAGCCCGGCTCTCTCTGGCTAGTGACTTGGGCGAGTGGCCAGTCCCGGCCCAAGGACGAGGTTGCACGCACGGGCTGGTAAAATCCAGCTCCTCCACGAAAAAGCAAAGGCCTTTGAGTCCTTCCTTAACTGATACCCAAAAGAGAGCTCCCCCTTCAACCTTCACGGGGCTTTTCTTAAAATAATTTAAAAAAAGAAATCTTCATCAACATATTCAGGCTCAAATGAGGAACAGCCACTGTGGCTACTCCAAAGAAAAGCAGAGTATGACCGCTTCCTGCAGGACAGAGCCTAGAATTTTATTTTACTTTTTTCATTAAACAAGAAGCAAGAATAGCGTATTGGATTTTCCAGAGGCAAGCTCAAAAGCCTCATTTAACTTTCTGGAATGTTTTGAAACAATGCGCTCGCAGGGTTGAGCTGGGGGAGAGCAGCGCCTGCTACTTTGAGACGTTTTAGCAGTATTATTTGGCTGTAGTAAAATTCCAAATTAAAACTTGTGGTTTAGACTGCAATGAATAGCATGCCATGAAAAATTCTGAAACGCAGCGAGAAGCTGAATCCAGGAAGAAAATACCAGTTTAAGGCTATTGCTAGGGCGGTTTCCGAAGGAAGGTGGACTCTAGTCACGAGTCCCCGCTGCGGATCGTTCCAAGCAAGAGCAGCTTCCTAGCATTGCATGGACCGCTCCAGCTCATCTCAATATTCGCCCGTTGCAACAGCCCACATGCTTCTCGTTAAGATTTTGAGTTTAACAAAAATATCCGACTTGTCAGTTACTTTGTGGAAAAAAAAAAACCCAACCAAATCGTAACCTTTCGAAGAGATGCCGCAGTTTTTCAGAGGCGGTCCGCAGAGGGACGGTCAGGGCAAACACGCACCTTCCTCCCGCGCCTGGCAGGTCTGCCAGAGCCCCCCGAGGAGATGCTCAGCGCTGGGGGAGCGAGGACGCGGGGCAGAGAGGGCCAGGAGGAGGGGAAGCGCCGGAGGGGAGCTCCTGAGAGGCACCAGAAGCTACGCCTGCGCCCCCCGAATCCCGCGCCGAACCGACCACCCCATTGCCTCGCTGCGCAACACGCCCCTGTGCGTGCGGTCGTGCGCGGCCGTCCTGCTAGAAGCCACTTTCAGATGTACCAAATAACTTCACCCATTCAAAAATAACACATTGCCAGACATTCCTTGGAAGCGCTCCCTCCGAGCAGCGACATCTCAGCCACTACAGCGGCCAGTGCCGACAACTTCTGTAAGTGTTCCCAGTATTGTTGACATGCAAAAATTCATGTTGCCACAGAGCTATGAAAAATGGTTTAGACCGACTTCCTCAGTTCAGAAACGTTATTAAGACATTGTCCATATTAAATTATCCTTGCCTGGAGCGCAGATGAGTCACAGCGAGCGCAGCTCTCCGGCTGACTCCCTGCCTCCGCAAGCACCAACCGAAGGGACCTTTCCGCTGGCCCCACGACCTGGAAATTCCTCCTACCCGGGCACATGCGGCTCCCGACAGAGAGCCCTTCCTCCTTGCCCCACAGAAACAATTGCTAGCACAGCTGCTGATGCTCAACAAATTATGTGACAAACTTGTTCAATCTCATTTTCTTAGACTGCTAAAAAAAAAAATAATAAAAGAATAATGCTGAGAGGCTCAGACTTTTCCGAGCGGCTCTGTGGTATAACACGTGTATCAGAAGTACATCAGGCTTGACCATAAACTGGATCCTGCTTATGTAATAAGTTATGCTTGGCCAGGTTTGAGCCAGCTCGAGCTTCCTTGTCACCTAATTTACTTCTGCTGATTAAGTACTAAGAGCTGGTTTGAGTATGGCAACACATCACGATCAGCAGCAAATCGCTGCTGCTTCCTGTGGAATTAGCTAGGAGAGCGTTCACATCCAGAGGGGTTCTTTGCACAGGACCGAGCTGGACCGAACCCGTAACTCTTATGGAATTTCATTCAGATTGAGGTTTAGCATTAATAAATTCTCCTAAGAACCCAAACAAATTACAGCTGACGATGTGGTGCTTTGCAGTTCAATGGCGCGTTGAGCCCTGGAGTTAATTCATCCCTGCGCAGCCGCAGGTCGCCAGCTTAGGTAAATACGAGCGCTCGAATCTTCACCCAAAAATTACCCAAACCCTGAACCAAGTTTCTTCTGACATTTTAGACAGGATCTACAGTTAGGAGGGAACAGCCAAACGGAGACTACAAAAGCAGTGCGGAAAAGCGCACGAGGTGGGACCGGGCAGGGGAAGCGGGGGGCGCAGGCTGAGGCGCGGGGCTCGCGGCCCGGGGCCTGCCCAGCGCGAGCCTTCGCCTCGTGTGCCGGGCAGGGCGCGTGGCGCTCGGCTGCCTGGGGCGACGGGCGGCGCACGACGATGTACAGCCGCCGGCCCGTCTGCCGCCGCGCCCCTAACCACTCCTGCGCCACCCTTCCACGGGGGACATCTTGCCTGCCTAGGGTTAGCTTTCCACCCTCAGCTACCTGGGGCTGCTGTGGGCACGGTTTTCATCTTATTCATCCATTTGAACCGAAGAAGAGACCCCAGGGACAGCTTAGAGGAAGAAACGGGAATGAGCACAACCTGGAAAAGCCAAGAGCTTTCAGTTTTTCCAGCTGCAGAGTTTGAACTCCCTCTTCCAGTCAGCAGTTGGCCTATTTCAAATGAGCCATCAAGCCCTCCTTGACCCATTTCAAAGGGAATTTAAAGAAAGGAAAATTCCCATAGCATGGTGTTCTGTACCGGCACCTGGATTAACTGGCCCATGGCACCGGCACATACTAGTTCCCTGAACCCCTCATCCAGCTAACGCTTGTCTGGCACGAATCCCAACGTGATCCACTCGAACGGTTTCAGAAGCTGAAAGAGGAAGGTTCACCACCTGCGGTGGAAGGCTAGCCCAGAACGAAGGCCACCCCTCCAGGAGACGATTATGGTTTAGGGAGTCCGCTCCCCGCTTCTGCCTCCCGATAGCCTTTGAGCTGAGGTCAGAGAGAAGTTTGGCACCCCCTGCATCTACCTGTCTGCACCCAGAGGAACTTCCAGCTCCGACCCGTCCAGCCAGGACACCCCGGCTCTGTGGATTAGCAGCTCGGGCGCTGTCGTCGTGCCGTGCTCTAAGGCTGGCCGATGACGAGTCAGATTAACACGTACCAGTCACGGGCTGCATGCTGCGATGTATTCCAGACAGGCTTTTGAGCCCCTCTACGTGTGCGTAAGGAAAACATCAGCTGGTAATTAAATGAGCTGAGACCCTTGTGTGCTGAATTAAGTTTATTACACACAATCCAGCTAAAATGAGAATCTTCGTTTAATTTTGGAGCTAACGCCCTTGTCCTAAGGCAGCTATGAAAAGTTCAAATATACTTCTTTATGTGAAGTGGCACTTAGAAGGATAAAATAAACAACAATTTGTGAGAATCACGTTTTAGAGGCTTGTTTTGTGGTGCCTTCTGAGAGCTCTATCCACAGCACACTTGGCTGAGCTCCCTCCATCACGCCCATCGCTAGTGCAGAGCCCCGGGCGTACCAGCTCTTCCAAAAGTGTGCGCAAGGGTCCTGGGTTTCTGCAAAACCTCCTACAGCAAGGCAAGAGAGTCGAAGGTGAAGGATGCCTTCGTAACACTGCAAAAAATGAGCTCCTTTCCCTGGGACGTAACTTAAACCTGAATTGATGGTGGCCAATGGATCTAGAAAAGGGGCTTCCACATCTCTAAAGTCCCTGACATTATCATGTAACACTGTGTAGCAGAACCTCAAGAAAAGGTTGTTCAAACAGAACTTGAGCTCCCCTAGAATTTGCCGTACCTCAAAAATTGTTGTAAAAAAGAAAACCTGTTTGCCTCCTGTAAAAAACCCAACACACAATGTCCCCAAACCACTCTGCAGACAGCTCTTCCGCTACAGATAAAGTTGGAAATACAGAAATACTTGAGAGGCTCGTGGTTACAAGGGTAACCATCCTATACTCAACAAAACAGAAACACTCTACAAGCACCTAAGTCAGCTGGGTATTATGGATATAATAATAGAGGTGATTCATAGGAGAACCAGTAGCATATAAAATATACTTCCTTGCAACTCTAGATGACAAGTTCAAACCACGTAAATAAAGATGAGAGCTGGTACCATCCAGGGACTCAGTGCCGTTATTAAGTGAGCTCGTCAGATAGATCCCGGATGGGGACAAGATCTAACCAGCTCCTTTCCTGGTAGCGTTAGCAAAGCAGCCCAGGACTGAATAAATCCAAGGGAGGAGTTTCTTTCTAACTATAACCCCTTTAGCTCAGAAGTGAAAACAGGCTGGAGAGCCAAGCACTGCCGCTGCTGCCGCCCGTCTGCCTGTTTCACGGGTAAGACCAAGGCAGGAGTCATTCTGCACGGTACCGGGCTAGGTGTGAGCCAGCAGCGTGCACGCACATGCGTGGACACGTACCCCAGCCCTGTCCCACGGTGGGCGCTGCTGGCAGTGGGAACTGGCGGACAGTGGGAAGCAACTGGAGGGTCCTGGAGCTCAGAGGGTGTCACACGTGACCTCCTCTACTTGTGATTGCGTCTGACAGGCATGCCGAGCTCTGGGCAGCCAGACGTTTCAAGAACTTCTTATGTTATGTTTCTTTGCAGCGCTGAGGGAGAACATTTACACTTCTTTTAAGATCCCAGTCATCAGCCAACCAATCAACACCCTGCCATGAAAGAAATTCCTTTTTTTGCCCCTTGCTCCTGCAATGATAACCCCCACTTCCTATATTTCTGCTGAGAGTCAATCAACATAACTTAACCAACTCCGGGTGGGAAGAGTGGCAAGCCCTCCCCAAGCTGTAACATCCCTCTTTTCTGAACAGAGGGTAGGTTGGGAAGTCCTTATGTAACTGGGATTGCATGGTTTTCTTCAAGAAGCTTCCTACCTTAGAAGCAAACACTGGGTCCTGGTAGCTTTCTGCCTCCCCACACAAAGCTCCTGCTGATGTTATTGCATAGCTATTTGTTTAGCAGATACTTCAAAGAGGAGGACTCCGAGGAGGCCAGCTTGACGTCACTCTGAGCCAGGCAAGAGCCAGGAATCAAGTCACAGGGGTGAAGCAAGTAAACTGCCGGCCTCTGAACCCCCGACTCCTCTTCTCGAGCCACCCTCTGGAAGGATGCAAGGTCCAAACCCTCCTGTCCAACATGGAGCCAGCAAAGGGCTCCCAATATCTAACCTCATGTTTTGAAGCCCAGACTGCTTTAATCAGGCTCCATCAGGACTTCGATCAAGAGGAGCTGAATATTTTGCAAACCATAAACATTAATCAGTGCCTTTTGTCTTTTCTAAACTCCCCCGTCTGTACAAACACAGATCTCATCCCATCCGCTCCTCTTCACAGGCGCATTAGCATTCAGGGTGTTTGGAAAGAGTTTCTCATCTGATGTAAAAATAAAAATCAATGTAGAAAGCAGTGAGTACAGCAGGGCCCACCACCACTGTAATAAGACTGACGGAGAAGTCCAAGCCACGGAGAGGATAGCACCTGCTTTGCTGGTGTTTGGAGACTTCCACTCGAGCAAAATGGGAGTATATGGGTGATGTGGCCCAGTGCAAATTCTAATCTCAGTTAGTTTAGGGCTTCAGCTTTCCCGTGCTCTTTTTTTTGCATGATGAAACCTACAGACAGAACAAACGCACCCAGAAGGAACGAGGAGCTCCAGGGGGACGATGGCACTTACTGCACCCCACCGCCCCCCAGCACCAAGCTGGGCAAAGGGGAGGGACTGAGGTGGGTTGCCATCTCCCCTGCGACGAGGGGGAGAGAGGGCTCAACTAATTACCAATAATTCCAAGAATATATGCAAAGGGATTCACATTGTCTCCCTTAAAAAAAAGGAAAAAATAAAAAAGGATTGTTTGTTTCCACCAGAATCCTGAACCTCTCTATCATCTGAGAAGCTAATCCTCGTCAGGGGAATTCTGGGGAAACTGAAAATATTTTAGCTTGGCCAAGATAAGGGCAGAGCTGTTTATTTCACACATCTCTACAGTGGTACAGAGCCAGGAAATACTTTTCAGTTATTTTCAACAAAACAAGACAAATGTACCAAATTGGCAAGAAAGTGACATTTTTCTACAGAATTCTTTAATGTCCAAACCGATATACACAGAAATGCCTTGTTCCCAGTTTGTCAGCAATCTCTGTTAATTATTTTGAATACTTTTGGACTTCTGCTAAGCAAACCAGTGCCGAAAATACGCGAGAACACCACCACAGAAACACGACCATCCTAAGCAGTCGATAGAGTACCCTGCAGCGGGCATTTTAATGTTGCACTAGAAAATGCGTGAGATTCAGATTTCTCGTCTGCAGGAGCCCAGTAAAGGTGACTTTCTCCGATACCGTCAGCGAATCCTGGAACCGCAATATGCTCAAAAAAGCCCCGTATCTTGTTCTTGGCTCTGATAAGCAAATAGCTTTTTGCATTTTTCTGGCTCTCAGCTACAGCCGACCCGAGCACGCGGCGCTTGCGCGGGCGATAACACCCAGGGTGAAAGGGATGGGGAATCTACTCAGTGCACGACCGCAGGGACTCGAGCTGTAGGAGCTGGAACAGCCATACGACCCGAGGGTTGCTCTGGGTTCTACGCTAACACAAATCGCATCTAGTGTTTTCATTCTACAAACAAAGAGAAGACTTTTCCACTTTGGTTTGAAAACAGGAGATTTAAAGTGGAAGACAGGGAACAACGTGATGGTATAGCCTCCGAAGGAGAAATACCACCTCTTTTGAAGCAATAAAATACACGCCATCGACTTCAACAAGGCCAAGATCTCACCCTAAAAACTTCTTCTATCCAGGTCAGCCTTTCCTTCTAGGACTGTCACTTTTACCTCTAAGCGTGCGGCAGAAAGAGAGCGCTTTCCCTGGACGGCTAAACACCATCAGAAGCGTGCGCGCTGCGAGAGAGGAGAGGGAAAACCCCAAAGCCTCTCCTTCAGCAGTGCGGTCACGACCGCCCTGCTGCAGCCCGTGGTGCGGGGGAGACCCCCGCGCAGCCCCTCGCTGCCGGGGCTCGGGCCACGCGAGGCGGCCGCGGCCCCCCGGCCCTACCTGCGCACGCCTTCCCGTCGGGCTCCAGCCTCAGCCCCGCCGCGCACTTGCAGTAGAAGCTCCCGATGGTGTTGCAGCACTGGGACTCGCAGCCACCGTTCCCCGCCTCGCACTCGTTCACGTCTGGAAGAGAGAAGGAAGGGGGAGCACAGGTGAGCCGCTGCTGCCACCCGAGCTGGGGGACTGCACGAGAGGAAGCCCGACTGCTTTTATTACAGCTTATTCCTGTTATTAAATTTGCAGTGCCAATAAGAAAAGAGAGCATTAACGGGTACAAGATGCCCCCCCTCGTTACATGCTCAAACACTTAAGATGTCACTACCCAAAGGATTCCTACCCTGGATGAACGCTGGCACTCGCACAGATAAGAATATATTCATATCACAACACAGTGCCTCGCTCTGCAATGGCCATTTTGTTCACGAAAATGAGAAGACCAAATTTCTCTACGTTAAAATTCTGTTGTTTTACTGAGATTTACTCTCTTGTCTTAAATCAGAGGGGTAGAACTATTACACCTTTCCGCTAAAACTCCTTCAAATAAACCCGCAGAAGCTGCCTGAAGAGTATTACTCCAGGCAAGACTAAACTAAAAGGTCGCAAAAATGAGAATGCCCACACAGCGCAGCTTTTCTACTCACTTCTGTAGTAAGTCATGTTACCCCACCGAAACCAGAGATTTCTCTTCCCATCAGCAGGGCATGGGCCAGACCTTTAAGGAGCACAGAGCACCTTTTTCAAATTACATAGAGGTAATTTGAATTCAAATTACATAGAGGGAATGACTAATCACCAGGTGAAATGGAGGAATCGCCACCCCCTTGTTTTCCTTATTCCCTAAAAACAGGCTCCCTCCGCTCCTGGGTTCAGTTCCAACAGATTTATCAACTGGGGACCCAAACGAGCCGAAACCTGTGCTTCCCCTCTAACTTTGAGGCAGCGTCCTCCCAAAAGCCCACCTGGAAGCTATTAGCAAGCACTGGAGATGCCTTCCACTCAAGCATTTTCGCACCTCACCAAAATACATGATAGCTGCTTTAATTAGTCCGAAAAAAAAAGGAGACTGTGCGTGCTGCCAAGGCTCCCCCCACACAGCATGGAGCCGGCTCCGCGACCCCAGGCTAACAGGCTGGAATCTCCCGACCCGCAGGCACCGGCTGCCCCGGCGTGAGCAGTGCCGCTGCCGGGCGGCAAACCCCGGCTCCCGGCCGGACCGCGGGCACCGCGCGCCCTCAGCCCCGGGAGCAACACCGACGGCTCGCTAGGAACGCCACAGCCTCCGAGGGGGCAGGGGGGCTGGCCGCGGGACGGCGAGCAGGAAACCTTGCACCAACCGTAGGCCATCTCATTGTTTGCAGTTACAGGCCAGAATCAACCCCAGATTAGGAAATGCCAAGTTTCAGTTAGACATGTGAAATAGATGAGGAGGTTTCAAAAAGACTGATCGGTTGTTGGCGAATTCCTGACACTTGGCACTAAGCGAGGCACTCTAAAAATGTATTTGTGCTTAGGAAGCTACTTTTTTTGTCAGTAAAGAAGCATTTCCTTCTCAAAAGAAAGCAGAAAAATGGAGACAAATACTGTTTTAAGGCATTTGGTCTGGATGGAAGAATAATGAGCTGTAGCTTTGCCAAAAACGCGTGCTTCAGCCATACTGCACTCTCTACATTTCCTTCTGCTACTGCAGATAAATCTTGGTTTTCTTTTGCTCACCCAGAGCTGACAGAGCTCGCTGTCTGCTGGGAGCCGGCCCCACTTCCATCTGCTCTTAGCCCGGAGCCCGGCTCGAGCTCTGCTGCGCCCACGGCCAGGCGCAGACGGAAGCCCCTGACGAGCCCCGGGGGACAGGGTTAGCTCAGGCACACGCCGAGGGGGAGCACTCGCCGCCCCCGAAAGGCAGCCCGTCGGGGTTTGCTTCAGGATGCGACAGAGAGGCGGCCGGCCAGCCGCGGACCTTTGCAGGCGTCAGTAGCGTGTGCCACTGAAAGCAAAAAATAAGCGGTATTGAGGTGAGCTACCGCATTATGTTTTAAATTAGCAGTTTGCAAGCCGGGGACCGCAAAGTAGCGCAGACCGCTGGCTACGACCCACGCAGCCACGTGAAAGCGGTGGAGAGCTGCTGTGGCAGACACCCGCTCTCTCAAACAACACGGAGCCGCGGTCTCGCTCCCTTACACAAGCATACGCGGGGCAAGTTGCTCCCGGGAGCGCCACGCGGAATTTCACTTTTGACGCAAAGAATGGTGGAGATGGAGTTAGGGGGGCGGCAGCAGCAGCGCTGGCATGCACAGTGCTCACCGCAGGTGTGCCCGCGGCACCAGCGGGGACGGGGACGGGGATGGGGCCGCGCAGAGCCCCCGGCACACCCCGGCCATCCATCGCTCTCCGCCGGCAGCACTTCTGCCGCCCATGGAAAAGCTCTCTGCAGAGGCATCCGTGCAGTGATGCTCTTTATTCAGTATAAAGATCGCTCCTGCAACATCAGTAGTGAATGGTGTCTGCGGGTCGTGCACCAACCTGCCAAGCCATAAAGAGTTAAGTGTATTACTGGCCAAGAACAGAGTTGGAGAAGGACAGTGATCAAAACAAGGCTGATGTGATCAAAGAGACCCATCATTTAATTCCCTCAGCCTCTTCTAATTCAGCCCTGTCTGGGCTCAGAGTTCCCTAACTACTTCTGAAACGCCAGACCGTGCAAGTTTTGCTTTACTTTTCAGAAATCCTAAGACCAGCTAGAGTTTAACGAAATCCCCACGGGTTTATATTTGCTTAATCCTCCCATTGCAGCGCCGTGCCAGCGTTAGGAGACCCACAGCTCATTCCAAATGCTTTGTGTGAGAGGGAAAGGCTACCAGGAGGTGAGCAGGAGGGCTGCCCCGTGGTTCCCTCACCTTCTCTCTGACAGCGGATCTTCACCCTACAGGTGTTAAAAGTACGAATTCAATAGCTCCATAAACTTGAATTAGATTTTCCTGTACTAAATGCAGTATCTGTTCGAAGAAAGGTATGTTACTGTCACAACTGTATGGAGAAGAGTTTTCTAAACCAGCTCTGCAAAGTAACTATCCATCAGTTAAAGGCTTTCCTATTTTCACCAAAGATCTGGCAAGACTTAGACATACAGACATATAGACATATAGAGACATAGAGACATATAGAGACATACAGACATATAGAACTGCTTTCAAGACAGACGCCAGCTCTGGCAGCTACATTAACAGGTACCACGATGGACCCTACTTCACGTGTTATGAGAAAAGTGATTCTAAGTGCTGTGAGCGACGTCCACAAATACAAGAGAAAATTCCTGCTCCTGCTCTGTCCGTTGCTCCTATAACCCCGATCACAGGGATTTTATGTACACAAACACTGTCGGTGGTTAGACACATTGATTGGGCAACGCAGTATTTCAAAGGAATACTTACTGACTTGTTATGGAGAGCAGAGGGGGAGTTAGGAAATGCGGCCCTGTGGGATTTTGTAAAACCTAGAGAAGGCTTAAGAATTTGAAAACCTGATGTTTTAGAAGCTCAAAGGGCAGCTGGAGGCAATGAAACATCTGTCGTGCTGAGTTAGGCAAGGAAAGGGGAGTAAGAAAGGCTTGTCGGCTTGAAGGTCCTTCCACAACGCAGGCGGCCTGCTGGGAGCATTCAGGGAGAAGTTTATGACCCCAAATTTGTCTGCCTTAGTCCTGCTCATCCTCATAACGTTCATGGTTTAATACGCCTCTCGCTCAGCCTCTCACACAGCAACACCTTAAAGCTGCGCCTGTGACATCGATCTGTCGCTGCGGAGGGGACCTTTCTGAGGCCATAAATCCAGATTATGACCTTATGAAGGATTAGACAGAAACCATAAGGGAGGAAGGAAAGACACCTTAAACACCAAGGGACAAAGCCAGTTCGGGCAATCTGAAGTACGTTTACCTCGAATGAATGTCTACAGAAGGCAGCGGCTGCATCTTGAAAGGATTCACGCAGCTCTTTGCTCTGGGCGTGCTTTGCACGTTGGGTCTCATGCCTTACGTTTCAGAGGCAAACGAACGCAAAACCCAACCAACCAGTCAATCCAAAACCACAAAGGTGCCTTCAGCTGAAAACCGGTCCTTCCTCTGGGCCCACACCAGGACTCAATGCCATCCCACTCGGAGCGAAGCCACAAACCAGCCACCGGCTTTTCAAAAGGCTTTGCTGTCGGGTTTTGCAAACGGAGCAACCCACGGAGAGGAGTTTGTCACTGAGCTCGAAGGGCTCTGTAGCTTTGCCGGGCATGTGCTGGATACAGCTGAGGTCTAGCGTGTTTGAAGGGGTTTTATTATTATTATTTTTTAACAGCAGCTTTTGTATAAAGTTCCCTTTAATCTTTTAAATGGACACAATCTCAGCAGCTTCCCCGTAAGCCATAAGTTTCCCCAGCAGGATTCAGCGAGAGCAGGAGTTATTCTTGCCTCCACGTTTTGTAAAAATAAGCACTGTGGTTAGACTCTGCAAACACTACTTTCAGTTTCTCAGAGCTTGTATTTATCAAAGCGTTATGAAACTTCCTTCCTCCACGAGTGAAACATAACCAAGAGCGTTCCTCATGGCCCAACTCACCCCGCGCCCCGGCGTCCCCGCTCTCTGTCTACCCCATACGCTTTGATCCCGACCTCGCTCCTGCCCTGGAGCCGCTGCAGCTCAGAGCCAACGTGGGCTTGAGCTCTGGTTTGGCTTCCCGCTGCCGCTCCCAGCGAGGCACCCCGACTTGCTGAAGGAGGGAATCCCAGCGGTGCTCTCGGGGCAATCAAGCAAAGCGTGAAAGCTCGCAACAGAGGAGCATCCTACCCTGGCCAGGACGTGGACTGGGAGGCTCAGGGTTCATTCCCCACAGCTTCTCCTAACCCTGAATCACCCGATCGCCCCAGCACGCTCCTGTCCCCTGCCACCACCAGCACCTCAGCCAGTGAAAGTGCCATCGCACTAATTGCGGGCTACCATAGAAAAGTGGCTCCGAAACACTGATGGCCCATCCTTGCTTCGAAAAGGGGGAGAGGCTGAGGTTAACCGTTCTGCTATCATCAATTTAGGGCTGTTTGGCCATCCTGAGTTGTAGGATCTTTGGACAAAGGATACCTTGAAATTAGAGTCAACCCCCCGGCACAGAAGTATGAGATTTATTTTGCCTCTGCCAGGCAGCTCTGAGTCAGCTGTCACCACCAGCCAGGTATCACGAACAGAGTGGTAAAGGTTGGGCCCTAAATCAAACCTGAACCTCCCGAAGCGGTGAGCTAACTCGGAGCAGCTGTGCTGGAATGGGTCCTCGCGGGCCCCCGGAGCGCTCGGGAGGAAAGATTAGATATTGTTCCCCGGAGGGTGCCGTGCATCTTTGAAACAATTCACGAGTATTTCCGAGAGGTGCGATGGCTGCAGGCGCTCCCTCACTCAGTCTGCTTGGCTTACACTGAAGATTTGAGGCATGCATGCCATGTGCCACCCAAAATGACAAACGCCCTCCTCTCCTCCTTTCCCCCACAGGATGGTGAATGAGGAGCCAAAGGTGCTGCAGGAATGAGGGCAGGTTGCCTTACAGCACTCACAGCGACAAACCAAACCACGCTGGGCACTCTGAGCAGACGCCGGCTGCTTCCCCCCTCTGAAGCACCAGCCTAAGCCCAGAGCTGCTTTGCCACCGTTGCCCTTGGCTGATGCAGCCGCGACCTGAGCCTGGCCCATGGACCACGTATTTCTGAAGTCACCGCCTTGCGTCACCTTTTTTTGCTACACCATCAATCCTGCCTAGAGCTTTCTTGGACTCAAATTTCCTGACAAACTCAAAAGTCAGTTCAAGTTCACTGAAAGGTCTGAAATTCTTTCAAGGAAACCAGGACTAGGTTGGAGCACGAAAAGGGCCAAGTTACCATTTCCCACTAAAGCCATACAAAACTCGCAGCTCCCTCATACTTCTCATAGGGAATGCACTCAAAGGATGTCATTCTGGCTACAGTTTGTCCAAACTCCATAATTCAAATCCAACCTGAAAGACCGTGATCCACACTTGGACCTGAACATCAAGGGTTTTTTTTTTTTACAAGACAACCCTGGGGAAGAAAAGAGCGCAAAGCCGCATGTGGCCCAACAGCGAGATACCAAGTGACCGCAAACAGATTTATCGGTGCTTGGAAACACGACTGCAGGTGTGCGGCCACCCGCAAACGTTTGGGGGCATGGATATCAGTCTGCTGCACATTGCTCAAAAGCTCGGCTGCGGAGCGGAGAGGTGAATGGAGGCAGGACTGCATGAGGCCGGCCAGGTTATTCGGATGCAGCTTCTGTGTCCAGATTACCCTTACAGTTCGTATCACCCGGGAAATGTAACTTTGCACCTGCATGGGATGGTTTTTCAAAAAACCTCAGTGTCCAAGAATACTACTGAGTCAAGTCAAACCTCAGCAACGAAAGGCCGTATCCGTGCGCTCACATTTTCCCTGCGTGAACAGAGCGGAGGACCCGCGCGGCAGCTGGAGCGCGCACGGCGCTCTGCTCCTCCTCTCCGTAGGTTCCCTGCTGACCCTTGAAACCAAGTATGGGTCGCCTCGAATCACACCCACAGGCTCCACCTATACTTGATTTCCAAGGTCGCGCACAGCAGATGTCAAGCAGCTCCTGGAAACCTGCTCCCCGAAAAGGCTTCTTCCTATCCTTAGTTTTAGTCGTACATTACTGAAGTGCCACGTAAATGCAAATAAATTCATTATGAAGCCTCTTACAAGGTTTCTGTTAAAACTTGGTTTCAGTCAATCTGTTTGTAAAATATGTACGTTTGCTTTTTATTTTTTAGGAGTTAGGAACAGATAACAGAATATTGTACCGAACTTTCACGTGTATAACACATTTTTCCAGAAAATCTGTGCTCGTTTAAAAACACCAACCTTCAGCTAACTCACACCCCCACTCAATTAAAGGTAGGCAGGAATCAGAGGTTGATTAGAGGAACAGCAGATATGCAATACAACTGGTGAATATCTGTTCTGTTTTCTGCTGGTTTCCCAAATAACTCTCGCAGGAACGAGTGCTACTTGTGCGCCGTGAGGCAGCGTAACCAGATTCCACGGGCAGCTCTGCTGCTGCATCTCAGCCCCGACCAGAAACGTCTCCAAAAACACACGCACAGCGCTCCAGTGCATTTCAGTTCAGACTTCAGCTATCACCTTGCTTTGCTAGCTCTGTGCTCCCTCTAGGCGGTGATCACTGGAGGTCTTAAAGCGCTGCAATAGTTTACACTCACGCACGTTATCTTTAGCGATTGTGTCTACCTACCTACGTGGTGCCCAAGCTTGCCAAAGATGACCGTGAGGGTCCTATGACAAAATCACCACTGAACTGTATAATCCTTCCCAGATACAGCCTAGCCTTCATACATTCAGAGAAACCCACGACATTTGAAGTGGCGGGACTGCGATATGAAAAGAAATACATAATTTTAGTTAAATTTCTTTTAAAATCCACCCATGTTTTCAGGCAGCTTCACAGAGGAATACTTAGGCTTTTTACAGACATTCAGTCACACCCAACTAATGACCACGTTCCTCATAAAACTAAATTCATCCACTTTGGAAGAATTTCATGCTGCTCTTTTAGCCTTGCGCCCGTGCAAGACTTATTTCAAGTACATTCTCAGTCCCAAGCTGAGTCCAAATCCCTCCCAGCATTAGAAGGGGCAGCGACTTGCTCTCTTCTCTGCAGCATGCCTTTCCTTCTGCACTGCGCCGCACAGCTCTGCTTACCTGGATTTATCATCCTCCCGGCATTTCTTCCTGCGGCGGCTCAGAAATGTCCTTTTAAATGCATCAACATACTGTTCTCGTGCACAGACAGGACAGACCGACAGGCCAAAGGCTGGCTTTAGGGCTTACCTTGAGGACCGCTGTGGCGTTGGCGCTGGGCTCAGACGCTCGCTTCTGGGGCCATTTGAAGGTCCTGCATTCCCCCTTGCTCCATCCGAACGCGGCGTCTGGCAGGAGCCCCGTCCCTGCCCAGCCCGTGCGAGGAGCAGCCAGGGCTCCAGCCAGCAGCAAGACCGGCGGCACTCCAAATCAAAACACAAACTGCATTTCTCGGGAAACTAAACGTTTTGGAGGATCTGCATTTTTGCAATGGGATTTGGAATTACCGGTAAGCCTGGCTTTAATCCGAAGAGTTCAGAGCCTCAGGACCGAGGCTGAACGTGCTGGTGGTGGTACCTGCTCTGCATCAGCCTGGCTACCACGCTCCGGCATTCACAAACTCGCTTTGACACCTTTTGCTAGAAAGGGCTTGAAATAAAATACCGACACTGTAGGTATTCCTATTCTTTATGAGAATCCCCAAGTCATTTCAAGGGAAATGGAATTCGAGCACATCTGGTACTTTATTTATGGAGGTTACACACTCCCACATGAAAGAAACCGTCCACTTAAACTGATAACAAAAAACTCCCACTTTTCCATCTGCCTTTGGGCTAAGAGGCCATTAATATTCACAGCCTATTGTCAAGCCACTTTACAACAGCCTGTAAAAAGGCCTGAAGGACGCTTAAACGCCAAGAGGCCCCAGTTTCGTAGCATCTGGCTTTCCCTTGAACAAGGGCTGCCCCTTTCCAGCACACCCAGAAAACACACCATGAAGTGACAGAGCTCGAAAGCACACCCAGCAGCCAAGTTTTGGGGACTCAGGGCAGAGAACGCGACCCTCGATAGAAAAAGGAACATCTTTGTACATTATTCTGATGACCCATGAAAGGTAAGCGCACTCTAGGCCACACAAATCACCTCAGCTATTTGCGTATTCCCAGTTCCCTAGAAAGGAGGACCGGGGTCCACGCTTTGGTGCCAACGTGCCAACCTCTTCCCCATTCCAAGAGTTTTTACATGGCTTAATTTCCCTTAATTGCGTAAAATCACCCAACGTGGCAGGTGAGAGGAGCTGGCAGGAGATTCTCTCGCGTTCCACTGGCAGCTCTTCCCGGCTGAGGACGGCAGCCCTGGAAAGTGCTGCGGTAGCGATGCGCTCGTGGATTGTAGATGAGCAATGACCCAGAGACGCCAGCGGACGGGTCCCCAGGGCACCACCGAGAGCCCCCGAACGCCGAGGGGCTTGCTGCAGCGGGGCAGCCCGGGGTGTGGGCAAAGCCTGGCGAGCATCACCACCTCCTCCGGGAGCCGAGGGTGGGGAGGGCACCGCTCACCGCAGCCCGCGCCGGCCGGGCTAGATCGGCAAACGGAGCGCCAGCGTTTGCTGAAAGCGTGATGGTTGGATTCAGGCTGCGAACGGGGGTGTTGCGGCACCAAATTCCCTCTCCAAATTAGAAAATAACGATCGCAATTCAGGCTGCGGAAGGAGGGGGTGAAGCAGGACGCGGGGAGGGACGATCTTGCTGGGACGCGTCGCAGAGACGAAGACTGTGTGTACCGGGCTGCCAGCCGGGAGAGCCCGGCTGGGATCACCGCGTGAGGCTGCGGGTGAGAAGCTGCAGCGCCCGGCTCGGCTGCACCTTGCGAGGGCCCTTTCGCCCCCGAGAGCAGCGAGGCTGCTCTTTTCCTGGCCACAACAGACTGACTCCTCTGCGGTTCTTACCGCGACTTTTCTGTGGAGCCGAAAGCTGCCACTGTGCGGGTGATTTTGACTTGCTTTGCTCTCTCCAGTCCTCTTCCTTCATCCTTCCCCATTTCGGTGTCTGAGGCAGCTCTGGCGCTGCTGGAATTTTTCCCATGAGCCGCGAGAGGGACCCAGATGCTGCCGGCGCTCTGCCAAAAGCCCTGCCCGAGAGGGAGCAAGCGAGAAGCAAAACCTCAAGTACAAGCAGCCCGGTCTGTGCTGCTGTCTTCATTCTCATTCATTCTGCTTTTGGCAGCCCATTTCCTCACCTTGGATAAAGCAAGCGGACTGGATTCGTTCCCAATATCAGGGAAAAAGCCCTTGCTGTTGGGACTCTTCTTTTTACACGTCCTCTAAAGGCTGCTGCAGCGACTGTCGTCCCATCGCTCAGCCGAGACATCCCTGGGAGATATCGCAGCAACTCGCTAACCTCAGAGCCACTTGCACGCCAACAGCTAATTACTGGCAGCTCTCCTCTCCCTCTCTTCACTTAAACACATTCTTTATTACAAATATAGGGGAGTATGTTTCTGAGATCAGCTGTGCGCTCCAAGCAAGACAGCTGTATGGCTTCCACGCTCCTCGCTGGCGAACCATCATCCCCAGGAAAACAGAATTTCTTATCTGTAAGAAGCAGAGCTCATATCCTCAGCTGGCTCAGCCCCAAATACCTCTCAGCAATACCGACCTGATGCCTGTACAGAAAGCCATCTGACAGGATGCCGGGTAAATGGTTGCTGGACACCTCTGCTCCATGATGGTCCCGAGAACAGCATCGCTGCCCGGGACCTTGCGCTTATTGCACTGAATAGGTCAGTAGGGATCCGGGTTCTGCGCTTCAGAAACCCTCGGTGCTGCTCGACACCTCCGCGAGCCGGCCTGGGAGAGCGACCGTCAGCGCGGGGAGCGCGCCCGGGCTGCAGGACGCGCGCTGCCGCTTGGACTGCCGTCTGCTGCTATCTCGCGAGAAACAGCATCCTTACCTTTTCCCATCACCATCCTTTTCCTTTTTTTTGCTAAAAGAATTTTTAACTGCCTAATTATTTGTTATTGCAGAGAGAGAATTTCCATTTCCTGAGCATTTCAGACCCTGAGACCTGCCTTTTTCCTCTTCAGCACGCACAACCAAAAGCGAGCACAAGCTGGCCGTGCAGGGAACTTTGTGGCAAACTCCAGGTCAGACGAGTCTAAGATCAAACCTTCACCTTCTTCCAACAGAATCTGCACTTACATGTGCGGTATTGTACACATACACAGATATATAACTTCTATCTGTAATGGTTTTTTCCCCAAAAATCCTCTGTAAGCTTTAAAAAAGCGTTTTCCTTTTTTTGTAGGAAAGTGACCTTTAAGAAGGAAAAAATTAAAGCCAAAAGTTGCTGTGTTTTGTTAGACCGAAAAAAAATTAAAAAAAAAACCTGCTAGAGTTTATCTAGATTAAAAGTGGTTAAAAGGTGGTTAAAATTGGGATCGAATAACTTTTACCTAATTCCAAAGGGATAACCCTGCAGGGGTAACCCAGCTCTCAGGGATCGGCTCGGAGCAGAGCAGAGAGGCTTTATCCCCTCCCTCTGGCCATAATGAAATGTAACAGACGTGGAGCTGCTCGGAAAGGGCCCCTGGCAGCGCTGGGCTGAATTAATGCACTTCGGAGATGAAACTTTGGATAATTCTTTTCTAAAAACCAAGCTGCTGTAGCATATCTTCCTTAAAACAGCTGTATTGGGGAAAAAAAAAAAAGCTGTGATGTCCCGAGAATTTGAGCTACTCTGTGTTAGAGCCGTTATAGCACGACCCGGTTAGTAAAGCTGACCTACTATTATCCCAAGAGCAAGCTCTCCTGATGACCTGCAGGTAATAAGAGAACATGCCTTACCGAGTACTAAACGTAAGCAGTTAAGCATGGAAACAGCACAACCGCGCGGGTCCCGCAGACACTTCTGTGTGCCTCGATTTGGGCTGGAAGAAAATATTCCCAATCGTTTCTCTGAAACTGTGCCGAGCTGACAAGCCAAGAGCAGGCTGCGGCACAACCGCGGCAGTCGTGCAGCTTCGCTGCTTCCCCACTGAACGTGTCTGAAAAGGTTGTCAGCACCCCAGAAGCGGCGTACAAAATCCACGCCCGGGGGGCTTCCTAAGCAGAAACCCACCCTTACCCAGCTCCATGCCCTTCCACGGGTTGTATCAAATGCTCAGACCACCTCGGCCCGCCTCCTCCTGATCTACAAACAACAGAGACGTAAGAAAACAGCCACAACAGACAGCACCTCCAGGAAATCTTTTTTTTTATAAAGAAAAAGAGCACAGCCTTTCAAGAGACTCTGCCTGATGCGATCTGCCGTGGTCTGCAGGGAGCAGATTATCTTTCACAACTCTGCAGCTCCCTGCAGTGCTCAGATAAAACTTACTTAACGCAACGTTCATTGCTTTTCACAGGCTGCTTAGTTCACCCATCGCTCGTTCCGTAATTTTCTGCCCAGACTGACATCACCCGAACTTTGCTGGTCGCTTACTTGTGACTTCTCAAACACTTCTGATCTATCTGGTCTTTTCTGATTTTTTGTTTATCGTACTCTTTCGTCACACGCTGCGCAGCACAAGGCCGTACCTGCTGTGACAGGAAGGGCAGCGTGTGAGTCATTTCCGTGACGCTTGTTAAGACATGTTGATGTAGAAAACGCAACAGCATGCATATAGATTCACCCGTACACGTGTATATACGGGCACTGCCTGCTTTAAGCAGAGGTTTGGAGAGTTCCAGGACAGACGGACTAGAGATCATAGGCTCATTTTATCACAGGGGTTCCACTCCCACACATACCGACCGCGTACGTGCAATCCGAAATCCCCTCTTCGGTAACAGCCAACCTTTCCAGAGTGATTGCATTATCTCTTTTGGCTCCCATGAAACTTCTCACACATATAAGTACCTAAGATGGCCAAATTACATTTAATCAATTACATTTAACCAATATTGTAGTCAGGGCTTTAAATTTTGATGACCTTAAAGTGGCATAAGACAGTGAGTTGTCCTTCGTTGACCAGAAACTTTGCAGGTCTTCTTTAACTCGACTCCTGGACATGATGGGCTATGCCACGAAAAGTTCCAAAGGATTTTGTCTCCTCTTTAAGGTATTTCTTTTTTTAAAGAAGAGCAAAATTAAGCTCCAGTATTTCAGTGGTTCACTTTGGGGAAACACGTGACAGAGATGCACCTCTGCTCATCGCCTTTATCAGCCACGCGGCCTCCTCCAAGACAAGGTAATTCTCTTCTCAGTGACACCGGGACCAGGGGCTACCCAGAAGTCTCCCTGACCTAACGGAGACTCAAAATAGTGTCTGCGACCGCTTCATCTGCATTGAAACACAGCAGCGAAGGGCTTGTTGGGATCGCTCCTTCCCCTCTGGAATGCGTGCAAATACCTGCCAGATCAGCGCGAGTTACTTTTCAGGCTGTGCAGATGTTCTGGAGGAAGGCACATCTGCAAGAGATAACAGCTACGCAGGTCTGAAACTCCTTCCATACACATAACTAGTGGTGCCGGGTATCTTCCATGCAGCTTCCTTTAAGGGGTGAGATGAAGATCGTCATCAAACGTTCTTACTCCACGCAGAACGCACGCGCTTCACGTTCCTATCCATGCCGTGGGATCCCTCAGCCGATAGCTGCCTGGGCCTGTACTCTGTCACTGGTTTCTGCTGAGGTCCCTGCTCTCTAACGCCATGCCCAGCTCAGTCGCAGTTCTCGCAGCTTCCCACTTTGTCTTCTCGCGGGTCCTCCGGAGCCAGGGGTGGGACGGGTAACGCCATCCAGCCGGGCTCTTTCTTCACAAAGGTTACCTTCACCCCTTGAAGACCTTCCCCCGCTGAAGCCAGAAGCAACAGTCTGCCTACTCTCAGCAAGAGCAACCCTAGCCTCTCAACTGCTGCCATAAAACCATATGGACTATAAATATCTCTTCATAGTGGAGAGAATTCTTTTTTGACACATTATATAATGGATGCAATATAAAAATATACTGCACTTGGCGGGCTTTCCAAGGCTTCCCTTCGGGAGCTCAACAAACGGACTGGAGTTTGATCATTATTTTTTTTCCACTATATGGCCAAAACTGCATTTCAGGGAAAGACGGGAAGATGGCTCTCCAGGGAGAGAACCTGTATTCCTCTTACAGAGAAGCTGAAGAGACTTCCTTCAAAGTTTCCAGACCTTTGAAGTGACCTCAGCTCCATGAGATCACGGACGTGTTTGCCAAGGCTGAGCGTATGAAGGTGTGAATGTCAGCAGCAGTTTTGTCCTGTTATTAATTGCTTCTTGCAGAGCAGCCTGTGCCAGGGCGAAGCTCTGTGCGCCCCAGGCAGCTGGTGATCTTCAGCTGTGCGTCCCCATGGCACTCGGCCCATTGCCCCTGAGCAGACCCCGGTCATGCCTCCCGCTCTCGCAGCGAAGCGGCTAGGCTACGCCGGACTTACTGCCATGTACCTGAGGAGATGAGGCCGTAAGGAAGCACGGAGCTTTGCTCTCACTAGTTACACCGCCTGGATCCAAAGCCAGGGAGATCCACGCAGAATCAAAGAAAAATTTATCAAAACCTAGTTGGAGGGTTCAAAAGAAATGCCGCTGCAAGAGGCTAAGCTGTAAAGAGTTCAGATAGGGACTGAAGATGAGCGAACTGCTCTGAGCGCCAGATGCATATGCACCGGGAGGCAGGAGATCTGGGCTCCAGATACAGCCCAGACTCGCTGCGTTACCTTCCCACGGCCAAGTCACGGAACCTGCCACTCTGATTTCTCCAGCTAAAACATCAAAAGGCATACCTACTCCACGAGTCCTTCTAGCTGCGGTGCTTAACGCACCCGAGTCTGTTAGCGGCTTTATGAGCTGCTGCGTGCATGCTGCAGAGTACTGCTCACCCGCGGGCCTCGCTCTCCTGCGACATGAAAGCAGCACCAACGCTTGTTTCTCCCAGGCACTTGCAGTTAAGCAGAAGACTAAGCAGGCTAAAGAAATCAAAGTTCTCTTCTCCTCTCATCTAAAAAAGGAACAAAGCGTTGACTTGAACATAATTAGTCCCGATCTACAAACGGCCGTTCCCTTTCCCGCCGTGGATACCAGTGAAATACAGCTGTCTTTGTTTACAAGTGGTGCAAAATGAGAGTAGTCAGGTGAATGTCAAGAAAAATGCTCTCTGTGAACACACTAGGTGCACTTGGAATTTAGCAAAGCTCCAGGTATCATTACAAACATACCGTGCCCTGAGACTCCAGAGAATTCAAAAGAGAAGCATCTGAACAGACGCCTGTAAAAAAACGAGGTTTTTGTCTAAGTTTTTGGTTATTGGCTTTGGTCTCTCCCCAGGAGGAGGAGGACGTGGTACCCATAAGTCTCTGTCCATCCCTAACAATACAAACAACATAAGCCTCTCGATTTTTGCTTAAAAACAATCCAGAAAGCAGAACCATTAGCTCTCATCTAAAAGTGTGCTGGATAGCTATTTTTAAGATGTTATTGTACACAAATATAAATAGTGCAAATTAAACCGCAAACAGAATAGGAACAGAAATACCCAGCAAAAGCTTATCTGCTGCATATCCCTTCTTTGACCAACTTGCTGATGCCTCCAATGGTCCAAACCCGGTGATTTGGCAGCTCCTCTGAATAGCTGGTCATTACAACTCACTAATAAGGTCTCTCGGGGTACTTCGGTGAAGCTCCTCCAGCTGCTGACCTTGCCGGCCAGGACCGCTGAAGAGGCTGACTGCAGACGATGGGAATTACAGTGAGACTTCCAAATATGACTGATGGCCTTTTTTAAAGCCAAAAGCTTTAATGCAAACAGTGTTGAGTGGACACTGATGATGACCTGGCAAAGAATGCTCAGCTGGGGAGATATGACTTGACAACATAGTTTCAGGAGCAGCAATGACAAAGGAGAAGGCTCTGCTACCAAAGTAAGAAACGAGAGGTACAGGCACGGAAAGAATTGATTTGACATTCAGCTATTTCTCCAATCAGGTTTCAACTCACTCAGCTGAATAAGACGCTCCAGGAGCCACACTCTTTATTCAAAAGGAATCCCAAACCTTCCAAAGCTCTGAAGCATTGACTATCAGCTGCTCCCTCCAGCAAACCTCTGGTTTTTGGGTTGAAAAGAGTCAGAAGTGCTGAAACCCCATAAAGAAGACTAAGATCTCAGGTCGAAGGGTTCTAACCAGAGCGGTCAGTGGTGACAGTCCTTCTTTGCCCGGTCTTAGCAGGCCCTTTGCAGAATGCTGGCTGCATGCAACAGTGACGCTAACAGTGCCTCTTGTGTGAGGCTTGCTCCCTCAGCTCCCCGTGCACGATGGGCAGCGCATGCCTCGTTCGAAGGAACTGGAAAGCCCCTGGGGAAAAAAAATCTCGTCTCTTTGTCTCCATATAATTAAGTTCAACACCACAAAGCGTCCAAGGGGGGAAGTGTTTTCTAAGGTTCTCAAGAGCTGCAGTAACATTTATAGCGCAGGATGGTCTACGTAAAACTATTGATTGCTGATCTCATTATTTACATTTCACGACAAAAGCCACCCATGTTCCCAGATGCATAATAGGTGTCAAGAGTGAGAGCCTTGAAAAATAAATTGAAAAAGTTACAATAGCAGATGGCTTGTTTATGCCATAATTGGTATTAGGCAATTAATGGGATGAAACACCACATTGCTTCTGCAAACAAAAAGCGATACTGTTTAAAGAACATTTAATGAGCACATTTTATGTTGTCCTCAGCAAGTTCACTGCCAAGCCACAAAAGACATTTATACACACTTCCCTTTGCCTCTAATGAAAGGGTCATCACTACTTGCTTCTTGCTAAATTCACAAGTTTTTAAAAAAAAGTGCAAATGTAATGTTTTAAACTTGAAATTCACCTTCTTGAAGAAGCAGCTGTTTACGTCCCAAGGCGTTTGCTCGACAGGGGCAGCCACGGCACCGCGCAGGCTATCAGAATCAGCGGCAAACCGAACACCTCCATGCAGAAAGACAGAGTTCAGTGACCGCCTGTCACAGAGATCTGTTGTGCAGCTCTGATACCCAGATACTCCAAATATTTGACATTCCAAAATCTTCACTATTAATGAGGTGAGAACCTCAGCAACCAGCAAGAACGAAGGCGGAAATAACATATTCATTTGCTAGGAGTAAGTATTCTGCTGTGCAATCCAGGGCAGTTTCCCAGACCGCAGCCGAGGGGGTTAATGCCTAAATTGTTTTCAGCCAGGAGAATTACCTGGTCTGCTGTTTCCCAAAAACCCACTTTCTACATCTGTTTCTCCCACACATTTCAAATATCACCGCTCTCTGCCGCTACATTGACAAAGGTCAAAGCCAACACGCTGCACAAGAGACGTGCTGCATTCCCAACCACGGGAAGTTCCAGTACGGCGGAATGGAAACCGGTGGGACAAACATCTCCTAACGCTTTCCTTTCAGGAAGCACGGTCCCCTTCTCCCGTACCTCCCGCAGCGTGGCCATAGGAGCAGCACGCAGCGACCCAGCCTCCAGCACCGCCGGCACAGCGCTGAGCTCCCCCCATCGCCCTCCCGAACCAGGCACAGCCGAGACGCACGTTCGGCAGAGGAGAAAGGTGTTCCCAGGGCAGAAAGTTTTCGGGAGAGTAACTCGGTGGCATTGCTTTCCTTACAATGAACCTTTTTTCCAGGTTTGTGAAAAAAAAAGACCTTACAAACCATTCCAAGAAAATCATTTTCTGAAGCGTTCTGTCTTGGAAATACATGCAGGAAGGCACGAACTTCAAAAGACTTCGGAAGTGGTACGTCCACAGAACTAAATGAGTGTACCATGGAGATGCGTCAAACACCACGATGAGATCTCACATAAACCTCAGATTCCTTCTGATTAAAAGCCTGTGTAAAGAATTAATATGCTAATGAATTTATCCCTAAACGTGCCGTGATGCAGTCTGCATTCATACCGCCTGCACGGCTTAATGTTCTCTTTTTAACCATTTCTTCAGTTTAAAAATGTGCGTTTTTAAAGAGCGTATCCTGTTACACTGGAGACCGTAAAGTGAAAAGCCATGTCTTATTCTCACATAAGTACAAAAACATCTCTGGCATTCTTTCAGTCGAATCCTTGGAGTTTCCTAGGGATTCATTTTACAAGTTAAATGTAGAATATGATATTCTGGGCAAGTTTATTGAGGCAAATCATAGCTGAGCTCCTGAACAAATACAAATCAAAATACATTATTTGACTTTTCCACCTGTGACTGGTCGGGGCTGCACAAGCCCATCACTTATCAGTTAAAGAGAAGCCTGATAACATCCGAGATATCAGTAAATTGTGGGAATTCAAGCTTCTCATGATGAAAATGTACAGTGGAGGAAGCGATGGACAATTTGCAGCTGGTAAAAAGAGGCATCCTCTAATGACATACATCTGGCATCCATTATCTCAGCATCTGCTGCACTGCAATCCAATACGCCTCGCACAACACGCTGGTATGCTGAGGAAAGGCACAATATTCCCTCGATTCTCTTTAACAGCTTAAGACCCACCCGTCCCCTTTATCCGCTGCACACTAGATCGTTAAACCAGCAAAAGGAACCCAGCATCCTACCGATCACTTGCATTTATTACACCGGACTGTATTATTTTGGCCCTTTGATCTCTGATGATCACATTAGGACCATGAATCAGCATAACTGACTTCCATTATGAGTGACTCAAAGCTTGGCTAGAAGAGCCAAGAGCTGGTTTGGACCTCTGGTAATGATCAAGCCAGCCTTTAAGCAAGCCACTTAAGTCTCTAGAAAAGAAAGAATCCCTATTTTAATCTGCAGACACGGGCTAGTCTACAATTTTTGTTGTCACCGTTCATTTGTACCAGCATAGCCCATCCACAGCAGAGCCCCACCTCAGGTCAAGGATATCTACGTTTTAAGTCTCTGCCACTTACAAGACCTCTCTGAGAAGCCTGGAAGCCTGGACTGAAGGCACCCGAGAAAGGCAGGTGCACTTATAGGGTGAAAAACCTCAAAAACTGCTTGCACTGCAAAACCACTGACGGCCACCGAATGCAGGCGAGGGAGCCGGACCAGCCTGCCCGATGATCTGCGCTGCTATACGCAAGCCAAAGCCAACGCGTTGTGGGGATGACAGTGTCCTAAAAGCTGCCACATGCCCGGCTTTTCAGCTAATGTTCCAAAATAAATGGAAAGAAAACGTAAAGGCATTACTTAAGAGAGCAGCTGAAGGCCAGCGGTCCCGGCGTCTAGCCCGGGAGTGTGCTAGACGCGCCGCCGTGGAGAAGGGAGCTTGCCTGGACTTCTTGGCACCCCTGTGCAGGGCCGCCTGCTGTTCTGGTGCCGAGCGGAGGATCTCCAGCTTCGACTGTGGTTTTATTTGCTGGGGAGGCGGGAAGACAGACGGTTAATATGCATTCACATACGGCAAACTAGAAACACCTGCTGGCCTTCAGAACAGTTTTTTGGCTGGCTTATAGAGCCTGGGGGTCTAACAGGTGTCCCCGTAGCCAGTGGGAACGTAAAGGGGTTACAGAGGCCCCGCGACCATTGAGCTATGCAAAGAAAAACCGTTTGCACAGCTATACAGAGCACGTGTGCCTGGGTGCGCAAGCTGAACCACGAGGAACTGAAGTCCCATAACATTAAGCACATCTGGGAGCGAACCAGCTACGCCGGGACTGGGAAATCTCAGCCCAGAGTTACAAGGGTTGCCGGGATCTTCCTTTCGGTCTAGAGCTGCTCCTGCTGACACACGCTTGCTGTGTGCCTCCTGCCAGCGCCCCTGCCCCGCTCCCGGGCAGGGGAAACCAGCCACGGAGTCTGCAGACGATGGCATGGCTTCTTCCCCAGCCACGTCCCTGCGAATAGGGTGCCAACGTCACCACTGCCAGCAAGAGCACCGCCTGCAGACCGTGTCTGGCGGGCCGGGGCAGAGGGGACTCAGGGAGGAGCAGGGTCCGCTGGCTGCGCCTGAGGGGTGCGCGTGCTTATATACGGCTACAAAGATAAATAATCACTCCGCTGCAGATCATTTCCCTGTTTCCAGTGAGGGGACCATTGAAACGCAATACATATTTTTAAATACTAGCCATAGGTAGCATTAATATGCTACAAACCATGTATGTGATAGGACATCCTAACATTCATATACATGCATACACATACGCATATATACGCATACACATACACATATATACGCACTACAGTGCTAGCTGTATGATAACGTAGCTCTAATCAGTGAACACAAGCTGAGCACGGAAACCTGAGGGTAAAGGAGCTGCAGAGGCACAAACTCCCTCAATTTGTTCTTTGAACCTGACGCCAGTCTCAGAAGGAGGATTCCCATTTTCAGAGATAACCATTTTTCATTTGAAATCTGTGCCACACCTAGCAGCAAAAAGCGACCGTAGCAAACGCCTTTGCTGGCTGGTGCCGCCCTTGGTTTGTTTGTGTGGGCTGTCAGTGGGACATCTTCCTCCTCCTCCTTTGCTATCAGACAGCTTAGTTTGGGTTCAGGCTGCGCAGAACAGCCCAAGTCAAAAACCTGCCTTGCACAACAGGAACGCACAAGTACTGGAACTTGGATGAAGGATCTACGGAAAGTGTCCTCCCTTTCTCACATAACTCTCATTAATTAAACCTCTGGAGCGGGAATCCTCGGAGCATCTTCCCGGAAAAAAAAAA
>VZTV01036844.1:0-19578 GCA_013400875.1 Anhinga rufa
CCTTTTTTTTTTCTTTTTTTGCTATGGCCTTACTCATCTGAACATCTATTCTGTACCTTGTTTACCTGTCCAATTCTGATGGGCTTCCTGCTTCTGATACATTTGAAAAGGTTTTTAATAGTTTTCATGCCATTTGCTTGTTGCTTCTCAAGATAATTTTAGCACTCCCTCTTATACTCTTGCCTTTAACTACCAGGATACCTTCTTGTCTATTTTCCTTATTTGGAGTCAGCTTGGATTTTTCAATTCTATATAGCTCCTTTACTCCAATGTTTAATCATAAAGGCTATTATATTTTTTATTTTTAGGCCTGAGTTTGGGTTTGAGTCTTTTTTGTAGGTGATTCACGTTTACTCAAAGACTCAAAGATAAGGCACCTATTAAAAAAAGCTCCTTTTAACAAGCTTCCTTATTTTTATTAGTCACCCTTCTTAAAGTGCTGTACTAATATAATTGGCTTTTTGACTTTTTTTCTCCTACTAGAACATTGAATTTTGGTAGTGTAGGCACTACAGAGTGTCTTTTCTATGATTATATCTTGAATTGTATCTTGTACAATGCCCAAAAGATACTTTTTTCTTGTACATATCTAGTATTCATCTAGACTAGATTTTGTTTTACTTTTCTTGAGAAAATACAGTCATTTATGATGTCTACACCCTTTGTGTCTGCATGATGCCTGTAATGACATTCGTCCATTGTCATGGGGATAAGCAATGACTGAAAATTTCCATTATTGTTCTGTTTCTGATTCTGGAGGCTGTGGTCACCACTGTGCTCTGCTGATGTGGACTGTTGTCCCAATATTAACCTATAACCCACAATTTCAATCCACAGTAACACCCCAGGACTTGTTGACGTGGATGACTTAATTATATTATTTGACTGCCAAAGCTTTCTTTAACACAGACACTGTTTCTCCAGCACAGACAGCTATACTTTCTGATACAATTTTTACCATAGTGTAGGCTAATTTTCTTTCCTTCCTCCTAGTTCACATACAATCCCGGATAAAAATATCTTCATTTAGATCTAAGCATTTCCATTCATCTGCTTCTGGTTTTAGACCATTAGCTTCTGCCTACAGGCGTTATACATTTTTGCTCTTATTGTCATTGTATGCTCTGTTTGATTGTAGCTTTATTTGTTCTTCAGTATTGTCCAGTGATTTTACTGACTTCTTTTGCATATTCTTTTTCCAGAAGACAGAGATTTTATCTCTTCCCCTCTAGAAGATGAATCATCATAAATTGGGTGAGATTGTTCATTTTTCATCATTCTTTCACTCTTACACATTTATGACCTTTTAAAGTGAAGTTTCCTAAACTTCATTTCACTTGCAAAACAAAGTACAGAATTACGTTAGACTGATACTAATGAGACTCTATTTACAAACCGGCCTGTTCAAATAAAGGTAGAAACTGTGTTCTGTGATAAAGTATCCTTGTTCTTTTCTGATTTATTAGATTGCTAACACTAATGTAGTAACAATTCAAATGTTCTCCATGACCACTGTATGACCTTATTTAATAAAATCTGAACTGCTTAGTATAAGGCAACCCAATTAACAGCAATATCACAGCTGAACTCCATTGGAAATGTATGCATCTCTTGGAAATTTTAGGAAAGACCAATGTAGGTATATCAGGGCAGCACAAGCTACTGTAGATTACACCTGATAGCACATTCATTTGGACACCACAATCCCTTGCTTTTCTTTTTTTCACCCCAGAGAAGCATGCTACCTTTTATTTTAAGAAATTTCCTTGAAAGCCTCACTGACTTCAGCAGATTAGTTCCTCCTTCTGGCCCGGATCCTGTCAATGGATCTGGTCCAGAGTAGGCAGGATCTGTGCCAGCACGGAGTCCTGGGAGAAGGTGGGCTTCTTGTTGGAGTCGGGTGCCACACAGGCGTACTGGTGAGAGTTCATCTCAGTGCTGTTCATCTTCCTGATGGGAATAAGTTCTAATGTTCTTATCATAGCTCCTCAGTTCAGAAACATAAAAATTATACATACTTACTATCTCACTGTTAATTTTTAATTATAGAGCATTTGTAATGACAAACAATATTCAATATGTATATATGTATGTGTTTATATATATACACATGCATGCATTTGTGGATGTAAAGCATACATAAACACACATATATACATGTGCTGGCCCTCACACACAGAAACCCACTAATTATACCTTTGGAAAGGAGAATAGAAAAAGAAAAAGCTTTTTCCAGGCACTGGGTTCATAATGGAGCACAGCAGGAGGAGGTAAAGAGCAGCACTGATATTAGAAAACGTCAGTAAAGCAAATAATCAATCCTGTAAAATGTCATGGAAAAAATTAAACATGTAAGCTGAACACTGTTTCAAAAATAAGGATCTTTCCTTGCTTCATACTGAGTCTGAGGAAAAGTCTCCAGGTGTCAATTTTCTTATAGCAATTTATTTAGTCTGTTCCTGGATTTAACTAATTTTTGGCTAATATTGCACAGATTATGTGTGTCTATATGTACGTATATATGCGTTTTAAAAAAGTATATAACCATATATATACATACATTTATCTACGCATCTTTGAGCTCAACACTTTTTCTCAGGCAATATGCCTTTATAATATAAAGGTAAATCAAACCATGAATGTATCTAGAGAGCTGGAAGAATGCTGTTTTGTTTTAAAGACAAGGTATTTTTCAGGGCAGTACCTTAAACACAAATATTGAAGCTTGCGGCAGACGAACCTAGTTGTTGCATACCTCTGGAAGGAAGAAAAATGCTCCAAAATCCTCCATGAAAACAGAGCATGGTAAGGAGGGGAAAAAAGAAGTCCAGAAAAACAGCACAGGACTGAAAAAACAGAAGTATAACTCCCCACATCTGAGATTGAACTCCTATGGGCTTTGAAGCCAAAGAGATACTCCTATCTTGCTCAGCTTGCATTTGTTTAGTTGTCTTTATGTGGTCTGAGTGCAGAAGTGAGTCACAAGGTTGTGCTAAGGCTGAGAAGTTTGCATAGGCTCATTGTCAGCAACAGACAGGCAAAAAGCTTCTCAAGGTCCTAAGGGGTCTTTGAATATAGCAGCAGGCACTGAGATGACAAAAATCTAAATAAAAAATGAAATTAAATTGTTATTTTCCTTATTAAAAATAAATGCACTTTAATGGATTTAGTTTAAATGTGTTTAAAGAATCATCATGACCTATATTAACTCTTGATCTTAGGCTATCAAAAACCTTTAGGTTATGTAAGGATCACTATTTAGACAGTCTATATTTGCTTAAATGAAATTTATGTAAAAGTCAATTTACTTATGAAATCACTAGCTGAGCTCTGGAAACAGAATTTGCTAAAGCATTAAATTTCTTTTTGGCAATCTGTAGTCTCTTCTGCTCAAAGGATATTTTCTTCCTATCAGATATGTTCAATTCAATAGCTACTTCAATAGTGTAATAGAATTTGAGAAACCAGCTGGGATTTGAAAAAAGCAAAAAAGCCAGGTTTCCTCTTCCAATGTACTTATAAAAATGAGGTGTGAGAGGGTGACATCTATTAGTTCTAAAATGCTGAAGAACATGCTGACCAGAAAACATTAGTTCAATTAGTTTTCTATGAATAATTCTTTCCTTGTCTAAGGTATCATTTTGTTGTAAATATGTAGCATATTCCGATTAAAACTTTTCTTGTTCATTCAGCACAAGAATTGTATTTTTAAGCTATGTATTTAATGTGTGTATAGTATATCACCTTGGCTACCAAAAAGGAAATACCAGTTGTAGTTATGGGCTACTTTTAGTAACAAACCAAGTTATTTTAATAGCTACCAACCAGTGAGAATCAGTCTGTGTATAGGAAAATAAATCTGAAATCCAAATATAAGTAGAAAGTCAAAACCAAATTAAATAGGATTTATGATTAAAATTAGGTTATTTCAAATCACTCCATGCTGTCCTGGTATGGAGAGCACAAGTCGTCTCCTGTTGGCCAAGAACTCGGCCCCAGGACAAGTTCAGAGAGAACTGATGTGTCCTGTAATGGGCAGAATGCTGGAGAGCCTGTCTGGGACTGCAGTTTCCCTGCTTGACATGCAGGCCAGCAAAGCTTCTGACTTTTTCTGCATAACCTCTGCTGGTCCTGAAATAACCAAAAGATGGATGGTAAAGTTGAGAGCTGAGTAGCTCTCTTTGTGAGAGCTACTTTTGTGTAGCCTTTAAAGACCCTTAGGTATTAGAAAAGTTAGCTTTGGACTTAACTTTAGAACAAATATGTTTAAGACACAAATTGTATTTTATGGACTTATTGGATTCTACATTGATTTCAAAAGAGTGAGTTGATGAACTTTATTATAGGCAGCTAACTTCACAGAGTCACAGTGACTTGAAAGCCAAGGAAACCAGCAGTTGCCTAACTCTGTCCCCCAGTCCACTGCAAATGCTTTCATTCTGGCCTGCCAATCATTCTGGGGAGGGTTCTTCAGTTAGCACTTAATTGAAACATGCCTTCTTCAAAGCCTTGCACTTCTGATACAAAGACATCAAGAGATGAGAACTTCACCATGCCCATGGCAGACTGGTCCACGGTTAAACAATGTCGTTGGTCAAAATCGAAATTTTATGTCTCATTCGAGTTTCCCATTTGAGCAGACAGCACTTTTGTAGCTATTATTTCAATCCCCTGAAAGCATTTATATGCTATAATAAATTATTTACACATGCTTTCCTGCCTAATTGTCTCTTGCTAGTAGAAGCTCTGTTACAGCCGTCAGGACAGACACTGATACTTTTGTACCTCAGATGGGGATGCAAACCCCATGCTCACATATGTAGATGAGAAACCAGACTGTCGTTCTTGATAAAAGAACAAGTCTTCAATATATTGAAGAGCACAGATTTTTATTATTCCTTTCTGTGCTCAAATGGAAAGATAAATCAACCTGAGAGGAGCCTGGGTGCTGCTGGGGCAGGTGCAGCTCCCAGGACACCTGCTGCTGCTGCCTCAGCCCCAGACTTGCTGCTTTCCCTCTCATTTCTGAAACCATAGATAAGAAACTTGTTCAAACCGGATTGCCAGAGTTTATTTATTTTACTTTACTAAACTTCCCCCTTTTAAGCTCTTTAAACAAAGAGGCGCTTCATAGCAAACCTCTGCCACTTCCTCAGTCAAACATTTTGACCTTTTGCAGCTCAGCTGTGATTGAAGAGCATTTTCTGAGCCTAAAAAGCTCCTGCAGGATCTCAGTGACTGACCTGCATATCATGGGGAATAACCCAGGCAGCCCTTGTCTCTCCACTCTGCACGCTGGTTTAGTTTAGGGTGTTTCAGTTGCTCTGTCCCCCAGAGTATAAGTCTCTCTGCAAAGCCACCTGAATTAGCACCGAGCATGCACACCACCTGGCATTGCAGCCTTTTAGGAAAGCACATTTTAGGGCACTGAGGGAGCAAGGAGGGACCCTATCGGACAGGAGACCAAGATGCAGGAAAAGTGGAATGAGGAATGAGAGATCCATGCCGGCCTCGCCGTGGTGCTGGACACTGGAGATGGTGGCCCCTTGTCTTTCACTGAAGGCCCTGCTCTCACTGCTGGGAACAATCACAGATTTGGCTCCCAGGTGCCTCTTTTGGGTCCTCTGTGGGATTGTCATTCCTTCTGAGGGATAGTCAGGACGAGCCGCTGCTTTGAAGCAAGAAAGGACATGACCCAGTCCCCCAGAATTTGACCCATGTTGTTTCTTAGTTCAAGGGCTATTTTTAAACATCAAAAAAGTGTAGGGAAAAAGCTTCTGTTGTTATCATTGCAGGGCCCACACTGCTGGCTGCTCTGTTCAGGGTCTTCCTCTGGTGCTGTGTTTATCCGTTTTTCATTCTCTGATTCCCACTGCTCTCCCTTATTTTCATTCTTGTACCCCATAATAATTTGATTTCTCCCTGTTTTCTTTTCCCTTTCCCCGAGTGGCCAGTGGCATATTTAGGGAGAGTGTACAGTCCTAAGTGGTCTGTTTTCTGGTACTCCCCAGCAACCCCAGTTGTTATACTAGGGCTACTACATTGTACCTCCCTGCCTGTTACCTTTAGTGTTGCTTTATGGCTCTACCATAAATCACTTTAACCATTGACGTTGCCCTTTTCTGTCTCTATTATGTCCTTTTGCATGGGGAATGTTTTCAAATCTATTAAGAAGGAAGGTGTCTCAGTACACTTTCTTTGACATCTGCCATGGACGTTTTTAGTTTTCCTTATGGGTAGCTAATTGCTTGAAAATGAATGGGGTACTCTTTATGCCATGCACTTTCAAATTACTGGGTTTTATTTCCCTGCAGCATCTCCTTGACTCTAGACAAGTCTATAATCTTATCTACAATATTGATTTTGGTAGCATCCCTGAGTACAGTGTGTCCAAACTAAGCAGAGGGGTAAGTAGCTTACAGAACAGCCTTTCAACAGTGAGTCACCAAATAAAAAATTGTCCTGGTCACTGCGTTATCAAGGTACTAACAGTTCTGCCTTTTTCAGTGCAAGCCACAGAAATCTACCTTGTCCTTAATTACTCAGGTTCCTGGACAATATATTAATGCCCCTTGGATGGAGAGGCTAGCCAATGTTCAGGATTTGCAAGGAGAATTGATTAGAGAAGTCAATTACTAGCTCTCTGGAATTGTACTAATTATTTACAAAGAATACAATATTTTACACAAAATCTGTTTCTGTGAATGCAGTAAAAACAAGTATCGGGCAGTTTCCTTGCTCACCATTTCCAAGATGACTCTTCCAGGGAGCACACTTTCTGCTTGTGCTTTGTCTTCAGGACTTGACAACATCAGTCCTCATTTGCTGGCTTTCTCTTCCTTACTGCAGCTTTTTGCTTGTGATATAACTGATGCATCCTGGGCTTGTGGTCAGTTTTCAGGGACTCTGAATTTTTGGTGGTGTCTTAGCTTCTGCTTCGGCTTTGCAGTGATGGCTAGCCATTTCCTTGGGCAATGGCTTCAGCTATGTTTACATTAGATAAAAGATGTTTAACCATTCCTTCTTATGGCCCAAATGAAGGCATCTGCATGCACTGGGTTTATACAGGTGTGTGCTGACTGACTACTGCTACCATAGTAATATTGTCAGAAGTCTGACACAGAGCACGACAAAATTTGTTAAAATGCATAAAAACTGAAGTCTACAAGCTGCTGTGACATTCTCATCTTATGTTCATTTCTTTTTATTAGGTTCATTTAAAACTCCATTGTCACTGTATCTTTTAAAAGTCGAAGCCAGGAGGTGGCCCAGTTTCCAAACCCCGTTATCACCTAGGAGGGATTTGTTGCTCTCATGTCTCGACAAGCAAAATGTGGTCATGCAGCTGCACTCAGTAATCCCAGCTCCTGGCTGGGGGCAGGAAGTTGTTATGTATTGCACATGCAATTTGCATGAGAAGGAGCTTCTGTCTGTGATTTAAACGTTTTCCAGGAGACTAGGACATGGCACTGTGCTTCAAATGCAGTTAATGACTTGTTGGAAGCTTACTGAAGTATGGAAAGAGTTATTAAAGATAGAGTTCATCTTGCCTATTTTAGATTCCTCCAGTGCTGATATCCACATCTGAGAGAGCTGCTTGAGGAAATCATGCTTGAGAAAGGGTGATTCATCCGGTGTCCTTGAGACATTGCTTTAGCATGCGGGAGTATAGCCTGGAAGTTCATTTAAAATGTTCATCAGCTATAAAGGGAGTGCAGATCCTGGTGTCAGCTGTTGATATCCACATTAGATAAGTCCATATTTGATCATATAAACAACACCCTGTCCAGCTGGACAGGTGAGACTGTTTAGGCCACGCATTGTTAGTCTTGCCAAAGCTTCTGCAGGAATGGTTTGAAGGGAAGATTCAGATCTTTTCCACCTCAGCTAATGGAAGGTAAAGAAATGGGTGGGGAGTTAAATGTGAATAATCGCCAAACTCTGATCTCAGCTACCAAAAGGGTTAGCAGGGTTTGTTGCTGTTCAGGCTCGGGCTCTTGAACATGGTCTGGAGAGGCAAGACTGAGTAAGGACGGGGTCCCTGGCCAAGGAGCGGTGGCAAGGTGCGTCTCCTACCCCGGGAAAGTTGGTTTGAGAGATGGCAGCACAGGAGCCTCCTGTGCACCATTCTACTCTGTTACGCTTCTTTTATTACAGCCTCATTACATGGAAATTGAGGGTTAAACTAGCAAAAAACCGCTGCAGTGGAGTGAGGAATCAGGATCCTCCCATTTTTACGCATATAGTTATGCCACTAGCCAAAGTGTGGGTTTCAGATTTTGAAGCTCTTGGCCTTAGGCTTTATGTATGCATTGCTGCGGCATAACTGTAGGTTTGATGCTGTCTCACGAGGCAGTATATTGGCAAAACACAGCAAAATCATTTGACTCTGGGAAGAGCCTACGGCACAAGTACAGAAAAAACCCATGCAGTGTGCCTGTCTGACAACTCCCCTTGCTGCTGAAGGGCCTCCACCTCATCTCACGGATGGCTGCCGCCCCTGTCTGGAGGAAGGGGAAAAGAGGAGAAAAATTACAAAAGCGAGGAGCACAACAGTCCCAGGCGTGACAACAGCATCAGTACGTGGTGTCCCACAGCCAGCCCCTGGGAGGATCAGGGATGTCGGTGGTGAGGCTGTTCCCATGGGAGAGGACTGACATTGCCTCCTGGTTTTTCTGAACCTCCTGGAGCCCAAGCACTAAGAGCTTTTCCTTCCTTCACACCCTGAGAGCAATTGCTCCTCCCCAAGCATAGGGAACTTGTAATTGCACAATACAAAAAAGGAAGATGATGGCATGGGTGGTGGTAGAGCTGGGCTCCAGGGTGGCCTCACAGCAATCCAGAGGGTAGTGAGAAGGGCCAACGGGAGCCGCTTGGTCTCTTCATGCCTGAAGCCAGCCCTTGATGGACAGACACCAGAGCAAGCCTTCACGGACAAGCGTTGGCAGAAACGTTTGGCAGTTTCATATCCTGATGTAAGGAACGTCTTTCTCAGGATGTCCTGCCAGCTTCCAAGGATGGTGTTACATGCCACCATGAATGCTCTGGGACAGGAGAATATCATCATGCTCTAGGTTAATTATAATTGACATTTGAATAAAAAATCCTTCAGTGCTCACCCCACTGATCCCTTTGCTATTTGATTCCAGTGCGTACATCTAAAATTAGGCCTTTGAAAGTACTTCATGGCAGGGACTGTAAAGGGTACATTTTCCTAAGCCTGCTGCTCTCGAGGCTTATGTTTTGCCATCTTATGACTTGGCTTGTGGCTGGAATTGCATCTGTGTAAATTTGGGACATGAAGGCTCAGTAATACACTGTGACTTCAATAACAGAGGAGCTGAAAAAATTCCATTAAAGCTTATCAGGTTCATTTAAACAAAGACCATTATCATTTAACCCTTAGACTTGCACTAGTCAGAATGTGGGAAATAAATCCTCAGCAGTCCAGGATCTACCCAGCTTTCAGTGTAGCATTATCCCCTCCCAAGGTTTCCTTGAGACAGCAGTGGGTACATTTTGACACAGGGCATATAATCTCAGTTCAGCATTGCCTGCATGTGGTGGGACCTGCTGTCAAAGTGTGCACTGGGGAAGTGGAAAATTGCCTTCTCCTTCACTGATAACAGCCTGAGCACCCCACTTTGCCAATGTCTTCAGAACATATCAGCTAATTTTTTGTGCAATCTTGTTTTAATGACTGCCGATTACACAGAAATAAAAAGTAGTCCACTAAACCATCTGCACAAATAAGACAAGTTTTGTGTAGTCAAAGATTTGGCTTCAGATCATGTTTCAGTGGGGCAATCCCTGAAGGGTATCTCAAAATAAAACCAGGCTATTAAAAGAAACAGAGTTCTATTTTTGTCATAGATTTTCTAATTTTAGTTCCCACTACAGGCCTCAGGACTCTTGTGGGCTTTGGACCAGAGATGGGCTGATAACAGAGAGCAGGATTCTCCCATGCGATCTGTCTCCTCTGATTCAGAGCTTGCTTACTTGAAGAAGCTAGTAATGCGCATGCTACGGGTGAATGTAAAGGGCAGTAGCGCTTGTTCCTTGGCTAGTTGTCATGTGTGTGTCTAGCACACGCCATCAAACAGTTTATGCTGATCTCTTTGGTAACAGATTACCACAATCTGTAAAAAAACACTTGCAGTAAGGTGTAAGGGTGAGATACACTTGCTCTTTCTCACCCCCTTTTGCTTCTGCCTGTCCTTCGTCCTGCTTTTCTTCTGATGTCAGGGTAACACCACTGTCATTTAATCTCTGTGGTGCATGGTACACAACAATGTCCTGTGAGATGCTATATTAGCTCTATCCAAGACTGCCTTTTTAGGGCTTCGCTCAGCTCCCTGCATTTTAGCCGCTCTTTACTGTGGCACCATTTTTGTCATTCCTTCTGATATTTTTGTCTTTGAGTTTCTCCACATCCTGTCATTAAGTGATTTCTTGAAGCCACACTATGCACCCCTGTTATTTTCTTTCCCTCTAAGCGCTTGTCTTTGTCCACCATCTCAGCTAAGATAACCAGGATAATGATTTGGTGTTTACAATAGCTAAAAAAAGTGAAGACCGTAGAGGATTTAGGCATACCAGTGCCATGATTTCACTACCATATCATTGATGGAAGCAGTGTGGCCTGAAGGGCAAGGGCTGGCTGGAAAGGCAGGACACTTACCCTCCAGTTCTTGTGAGACCTATAACAATCGCTTAACTTGCTCTCCTCCAGTTTTCCCAGCTGTAGGATGAAGCTGACGGGGTGCCACTACGTTGTGCAGAAAAGAGGCACTATAAGTGGCAGATAATTACTAAAATTGCTTGCTTGATTTCAGGCAATGACATTTCATCTCTCTGGAGACAGAGGTCAGGGAGTGGGGTTCATGGGAAGGAAATTCCACATTGCTTGAAGGCATTGATGGCATTTTCATTACTGATGGAGAAGTGTGTAAAATACATGCCATAAAGAGGAAAAAAAAAATCAAACAAGTGGCTTTATATATTAATTTTCTCCCTTTCTGTCCCACTAGTTTGAATTGTTCTCATGTTTTTACCTTGTCAGCTAGAAATCCCCTCAGGGTTGCAGATCCAATTTTCATGACTACCTCTAGCCCTCATGATACCCTTCACTGGAATTTTAGAAGACATTGCCAGCTCAGGCAGGCTCTGTGCATGGCCCAGGGTTATGGAGGAGGCTTCACCTCCCTGCAGGCACTCCCAGGTAGGAGACACTGGAGCCCTACTGGTGCCACTTGGTCTGATGAGGTTGAGTTGTCCCCGCTGTGGATCTTTTTTGGGCTCTCCAGGCTCACAGTGGAAGTACAAACCTCCTCCTGACATCCCCCAGGGGGATCTCAGCTCCCTGCTTCCCTGAGAGCAAGTGCCGCCACTGTAAATGTGCCACTGCTTTCCTGCCCATCCCACTGCTGGTGCTAGCCTGCTGACACCCTCCATGCATGTGCAGACCAATGGACTCACGCACTTGAACAGCTTCAAACTGGTGTTTCTCATGCAAAGGGCAAGAAAGACAAGATCATGTTGAGATACTTCAGCAGAAAAGGGTGTGCTGTGCTGGGGAAATCAGGGATCCTTTATCTGGTAGGCTGCCGGGCTGCAGAAGTCGTTCTGTAGTTTTCCCACTGCTGTGGAGCATGCCAGATTCTGCTACAGCCCCTGTCAGGGCTGGCACCCTGATAGCAAGATGCCCACAAACAGCTCTCTGCTCTCCCCCCAGAGGGGCTGTGCCCCACTTCTGCCGCACTGAGCTGCCATAGCCCCTTTCCCAGCCCAGGGTCTGCTGGGCAGGTTGATCTGAGCTCCATTTAACACCTGCAGTGCTTGTGGTGCTGGGGGCCCCAAGGCTGCTCCATGCTGCGGTTTGGGGGACGGGGAAGGTTCTTGGAATCTTTCATCTTTCTTGGATACATCCAACTTACTGCATATGCACTGAATGATGTTTCTGCTCTGACTGAGCTGTTTGACATCTGGCCAGTTTCTCTTTTCCCATCTGGACAAGATTTTCAGGCAGAAGAAAAGGATGTTTCACAGAATCTCTTGATATAGGGAAAGTCTTGGGTGAGGGAATGGGCCATGTGTCTCATGGACCTGCAAGGAGAAGTGCCAGGAAGAGGTGAGTGGGCACACACCATCCGGGAGGATGAGCCGGAAGAGACTGAAAGAGTCTTTACAGAAACCCTGCAGAGCCAGGAGCCCAAACCCTGTGTTTAGGAAGAAGAGCTGGAGACAGCCCACAGAGGGCTGATGGATGGAAGCTTGCAAGATGGGGAAGGCTGGATCATTTCAAGTATCCTATGTAAGGGGCTTTCTTGGCCTGTGGTTCTACAATTACAGAACCAGTGCATTGCCTTGGGACCATGGGGAGACTCAACCAATCATCTGCAGGGAGAGGAGCAGGAGATCAAGAGTTGCTGGAGACACCCTGCTGCAGGAGACAGAACTGTCTGCCTGTCAACCTGATTTGCCAGTCCTCGGGTCTGGGACACTGCAGAAATGACCAAAGGCTTTCTCGCCTCAGACTATTACCATAGCTGCTCTTCCACATGGGCACTGATGTTACTGCCAGGGACTTCAAACATATCAGGAGAGACTATATGGGTTTTGGGGTGCTGGCTAAGGGCATAGAAGCCCAGGTTGTATCTCCTCAATCTGGTTGGTAAAGAGGAACTACAACATCATTGGAATAACTGGGACATGTTGGGACAGCTCACACAACTGGAGTGCTGCAATGGGTGGATACCAGGTCTTCAGGAAAGACAGGCAGGGGGGGAAGGGGGTGTGGATGCATATATGTGATGGAGTAGCATTGATATATGGAGCCCCTCAGTGGGCCAGACAGTGGGCTGGGTGAGAGCTTGTGAGTCAGGACAGTGGTGAGCAATCAGTAATAATAACAGTCTGATGGAAGTTTGTTAATGACCACTTAACTGGGGTGAGGAAGAAGATGAAGCCTTCTTTAAACAACTTGAAAATGTTTCTGGATCACATACTCTGCCTCTTATGGGAGATTTTAACTTCCCTGATGTATGCTAGAAGAGCACTAGAGAGGGATGCAGGCAAGCCAGGAGATTTCTGGAAGATGTCAGGGCCAGCTGCTTGACACAGGTACTACATAAGCCAACCTGGGATCACACACACACACACCCTGGATCAGCTATTCACAAAGCATTCGCATTGTTTGGGGGAGTGATAATCAGTGGCAGGCTTGGTTTTGGAGACCCCAAAATAGTGGACTTAAAGATACTGAAGAGTAAGGAAGACAAGTAACAGACTACAGACCATGGACTTCAGGAGAGCAGATTCTCAGTTTCTTCAAAGAATTGGTAGGTTGGATCCCATAGGAACCAGTTCTGAAGGGCAAAAAGCAACTGGCAAGTCTTTACTGATAACCTCTTCCAAGCACAAAACCATTCTAGTGTGCAGGAAAACAAGGAGATGTATCAGGAAACTGGCTTGACTCAAGCAGGGAACTCATAACTGATCTACAATGCAAAGACTAGATATAGGGAGAAACTTTTTCTCCACCAAGACAGTCGAGCAGTGGTTACCCAGAGAGCCTGTGCAGTCTCCATCCTTGGAGGTCTTAAGGTCCCAGGTGGATGAAACCCTGAGCAACCTGATTCAATCTCAGACCTAACCCTGCTTTGAGCAGAGGGTTGGACTAGAGACCTCCTGACATCCCCTGCAGCCTGAATGGTTCTGTCATTACATGAAGTAGTTAATATGGTAAGACTACCTGATTTGTTATTGTCAACGTCAGTATGACCATTGAAGCCTGGTGAATTTTCAGCATAATACTGTGTAGTAAGTGTGAGCCTAAGGATCTCTTTTTAGCTTTTTTTATGTGAACATTCAGGAAGCAGCAGCTTTGGAAAGAAAAGTCTGGATGTTGCAGATACTAATAACACTGCCAAAGAAGTGCTGGAGTGATGTACAAATACGAGTATACATCTACTCAATCTCTGTCTTTGTACAGAGGTAGTTGTAAGGCCTACCAACAGCTTAAAGGGATATTTTGGTTTAAAAATACAGAGTCATGGCATCACTGATGTTATGAAGAGAAACTAAGCAAGGCTGTTATTACTGCCCTCAGCTTTCTGTGTTAAAAATCAGATCTTCTTTTTCCAAGAACAGCCCTTCATGGAGTGGTAAGTATTGTTTGTTTTTCAAGGATGATGGAGTAAAGCTTTGTATCAGTCCAATCTTTTTAATATTTGGAGATCAGCTTATCTTATTGGGCAGGCTGCCAAAAGTGATTACAGCTGCAGAAACTCTACATTTGAGCAGGGATTTTATCAAATCACTCACATCTGGAAAAAGACCAAGAAAAACAGTGACTGGAGAGTGGAAATCATGCCTCAAAAATGGGATGAGAAGCTGTGGAATAATTATTCAAAAGCTATATGAACTTACATGAACATCTGCCAGGTGACCAAAATTGCCATCTGAATAAGGCATTATCCACAGTTAGACCAGATTTAGCTAAACAAGCCATTCCACCAGGCATAATTTCACATTTTCCATCCTTATAGCTTTTCTATCAAGTGCAGATACCCCAAGAGCACTCTAAATTCATACTCTATCTTAATGCACGCTAGCCTCCCCTTGTAGACAAGCTGTTAGAAACAGAGGCACGTTCACCAGTATGAATGGAGTAATGCTTGTTTAAATGCTACAAGATGAAGAAGCGACTCAGTGGTCACTGCAAACAAAAGTGGATAAATACACCTTTGGCTATTGGAGTAGACTTTTAGTAATGTAGGCATCCATTACATTTGTTTAGCCAAAAACACAAAAATATATCCATAGGCATCCACTTCATATATCAGTATGTGCTCTCCACAGCCTATGAGAACACTGTGTGCAAAAGTAATTTCTCAAGCACTACTGAAGGCTCTTTTTCCACTAATGTGAGAAAAGGGGGAAAAGGATACAGGACTTTTTCCATCCAGTTGTGTTCCACAAAACAGCTGTCCACAGTCATAAGCATCAGGCACCCAGAACACCTGGGGTCTTCCAAGGGACATTAATCACAGCCAGTCAGGGAGGAGAGGCATGCAAACACCAGCGTCAGGAGGGCTGACTCCATGCACTGAGCCAGGGGAGTGCTCTTTGAAGGTGGCGTGAGACCGTTGCTCCAGCTTGCTTTTTGCTAATGCTCCAGGAGGAAGTCTGCACCAGCCAGAATTCCTCCAAGGTTTTGGGGCAGCAAGGGCTGCAAAAAAAACATGTTAGTTGGTTTCAGGCCATAGTCTGCATCTGCCTAGCAAGATGCTGTTTGCACATGAGTAAATTCAGGATCTCTATTCCCTTTGCTCATTTCAATACAGTCTGTGAGTTCACAGAGTGAACCTTAAATGCAGATGTAGCTGGAAAAGATTGCCTTTTGAACTAACACTTCTCTTTTGTTAATTCCTTCTGGAGTGTTTTGCCTGGAGTAAAGAGTTTACAAGTGCCAGACTTTCAATTAATTTCGCCTACATCACAAATCATAAATTAGAGATGGAACACATCATCAGGTCATCTAGTTTATCTGCCAGTATAACATTTCACGAAGAGAGGATATAGGCTGTTTTTCAATTGCTTGTTCACTCAAAAGGGGGTATTTGTTATTTGTAAAAAAATTATTCCTGTGATGTTTTAGTGCCACTTGAGACCCTGTAGATTGTAAGAGGCATACAAAACGGGAGTGTGCGCACACAGGTGTGTGTACATGTGTATGTTTGTGCATCAGGAGAAGCAACCAATGAGAGGGAGGGAAACAAAATTAAGTGCTTTATGTGCATAAGGCATGTCTACGCAGATGGATGTGGTCTCCTCTGCAGGGCATGTTAGCTTGGGCACAGAGTTGCAGGAACATGGCTCAATGGTTTCCAGACTGGCTCCCATTCGATCAGCTCAGAGCATGGCAGATGAGTGTACTTGTCTGGGCCCATCCATGTAGACATGCCCAGACTCACCTCCGAACTTTCAAAATATCCCTGGAATGGAAAGGAGCTTTTCCAGTTAGGACCTAAAATAAATATTTGCTTGGATAACATACATATTTGCTAAAGTGTTTGAAGTGGAGAAAGACAAAAATGACAGTAGAAACCAAAATTAGATGATGATGAAACGGGTTGTTTAAGCAGAGCTCATTTATCATGAAACCATGGCAGATCTCCAGCCCAGTGTCGGGTATTTATTTCAGAAAATTAAGAGAGACATGAAATATAAAGAGTAAAATTTGGCAGACCTCAAAGGAGAAGAGTACCAAAGGAGCAGAAAAAGCAAAAATTAATCTCCTTTATGAAGCTTACAGACTGAACTTTCCTTTGGGTACCTTGGACACCCCTGGCAGCATTTCTGTCCTTTTCAGCTCTCTAACTTTTGGGGAAAAGAAAGTGTAAAGTCATCATGGACACTAGCATGATCCTTGATCAAACTTACCTTAAGCCATCTAATCAGATTCATGGGTCTATGGTCTGTCCAAAGTCAGTGAAGAGGGCAAGTCACTTCCAGAGGCTGCCTTTAGGGTGGTGAGAAATGAAACTTATGATAAATGACATGAATTACACCCTATGGTTGGTGTCTCTCTCCTTCTATTGACTGTAGCAGATGAGTAGCTTAATCTAAATCATCTGAAGTCAGGGGAGATGAATCTCAACCTAAAGGGAGTAACGGAAAGAAGAAAAGTAAATAATGTTCATGGAGGATTCTGCACACCCTGGGTCCACCTGCATCTCTGGTGTAAGCCTAACAATATCTCCTGGTGTAAGCCTAAAAGTATCTCAGAGTTCAATGAGGGTCAATGTATCTGCAAATTTTGTAGCTGAAGGAAAGACCTCAGTTAAAGCAGAACTTGGAGGCAGCACTGTCGGAAGAGGCAGACTCACATTTGACCAGCTCCCCACCTTGCAACCCATATTCCTTGTCTAAATAAGTATCTCAATCTATTGAGGTACTTCAAAGGCACCATTTCTTTTTATGCTGGTGGTAATACTCAGAGGCTTAATAGAAAATTGCAACTTGTATCATGTGTTTCCTCTGATTATATAGATATTGTCAGGTCCAATTACAAAAAAAAAACCCACCTCTCTTGCTCCTTTTAAGAGTCTTAATTTAGGCTTTTTCCATTACCCAGTTTAGTAATGATTAAAGGTCAGATTCACCTCCAGGCTTCCTATAACAAACACAATCTGCCCGTGAAGTAATCTGAGACACGCTGGTATTCGTAGTACCGCATATTCGAAAAATTCTTGGTAAACAAAACCGACACTTGCTGGTTCTCTGTTTCTCACCACCTACTTGGCCAAATCTGGCTGAAAGAGTGGCAGATGTAGCAGCGCGCTTGACCATCCCTACATGGGCTCTGAGCAAGGGCTGGACCCAAGTGTCTAATGTTTACAACATATGAGGATCAACACACACTACAGGTCCTCAGCACTACTCTTGTTGGTCCAACAAATGAACTCCTTATGTTAGAGAAAGTGAGCAATAATAAGCGTGCTTAAAACAAAGGCCTTAATAACATGGTAGAGGGGCCATCCTTTCCCCTGCACCCCATGGGTGAGATAAAAAAAGTCAGTCCTGTAATCCCCTTCCAGGTAACAAAAGGCCAATGAGATTGTCATTGCTACCGTTTGGTAAAGAGACTAGCACGGAAAGGATGGAAACTTGCCGTATACCGTAAAGATGGTAAGTATTAGAATACCTGGCTGAAAAAGCCAATAAAGCCTTGTGAGCCTAAGAAAGGGAAATCACATCCACAGCATCAGCAGCTAATTGTGCTGCTTGGCTGTAATGACCTGAAGGCATGACTGTTCTGTGGGGATGAGCAGTCATGCCTGCGTTATGGCTTGTTGTGTGTGTGATTGGTAAAGACTTGTCAAGGTTAATCCCGGTCCTTATCCACTGCTTTAACTGAGATCCCTCACAGTGCTCTTTGGGAATGAAGCAAACATCCGGTGATGAACCACCTCTCCACAGCAGGACCCATTGGCCCTCCACCCTCATTCCCAGAGGAACCTCCATGAAAATTCACCGAAAAGATAACATCATGTCACGAGGAGTATTTAAGATGGGGACCAGCTGTGATTAGGAGATGGCTATCATTTGAAAATCTGTAATTATTAGAATAACTAATGTTAATGTATTCCACTTGGGCTAGACCATCCATGCTGGAGATTACTGTAGTTTAAAAAAATAAAACGAGAAGCCTGAAGCAGTTGTGTTTCTCCAGGATTTTTTTTTAAATGAGTGTTTCATTTATAAAGTCCAGATTTTAGTATCCTGCACAGCCACAAGACGACTAGGCCTACCTCAAACTGATCAAAATGGAATTTTTCCATTGGGTTCAGTGTTCAGTTGACTATCCAAACATCTGTTTTGTGGTTCGTTCAACCTTATACGTCAGTATGATGTTAATCTCCTTTATACACAAAAGTTGAAGCAGTGCCAATGATTTAACTTCCTAGGAAGATGGAAGATCCTTTCTCAAGCTGTAAATCCTTCTGGCCTATGCCCAAAGTCAAAAATGTAAATCACCAGAATGGAAACATGGCAAACATGATTTTCTGTCTAAACAAGGGCAGTCTTAATTTTGGAAATTAATCAGACTCTTAGAAACACCTTCAATGACAATGAAGACAAATCTCCCAGAAAATTACTTTGGAAATTAATCAGCCTCTTCCTTACACATTTTTTCCAGTAATTTTCTGGGAGATTTGTCTTTGTTGCCATTGTAGGTGTTTCTAAGTCAGGAAAAATCTCTTCTTCAAGAACAGAGCCAGCAAAAGCATTTTTTAATGTATTGGAAGCTTTCTTTCTCTATGCTATTTTCTAAATAATCCCATTCCTTCCTTTCCCTGAAACCAAATTGTTAGTCTGTGCAGAGGTGGACATAGTGAGAGGGTAGGGGCAAGGGAATTTATAGGCACCACTCCTGCCCCCGCAGCCAGCACCGTCCTGCTTATGAAGAAACCGCTTGCACCTAGATCCAGTCCTGCAGATATGAGTTACTCACTGTGTGACAAAAAAAGGACAAAAAGCCCTTTTTGGTTAAAAAAGATGAAGATTCTACTGAAAACAATCCTATCTTAACACCCTTATAATTCACTTTTGAACTTAATAAAGTTTCCTTTAGGAAGCTGCAGCCTCTTGCTTTTTACTGCTTTTATATATATGCTTTATGGGCTCCTTACACTACAGCACCATTCCTAATAAATGATCAAATTTAACTGTCCATGTCCCACCTTACTTCTTCACTCCCTGCAATTTTCTCCAATAAAACAAGCTAGGAAAATCCCAGCTTGCCTTGACACAGACTTCTTCACCCCTTGAAAACTGAGAACCACCATGAGCAAGTTTGGCCACTCGTGACATAAAGTGATGGCAAAATGGAGCTGGACAGTTTGGGAGTTCACACTCAGGGATGCGGGATGGGGGAAAAGGGAAGCCTCGAGGACTTTGAAAATGCAGCAAGACTTTAACAGAGTTTTGAGGGGTAAAGTGGTACCTCAGGCAAGCAGAAATGAAGGAAACATGTCAGCATCTGCAGGGCAGAGGTGCAGGAGAGGAACG
>VZTV01036846.1:0-11730 GCA_013400875.1 Anhinga rufa
CCGCTCCCTGTGAATGAGGTTTACAGAACCAGGACTCAGAGATGTATGTAGCTCTTCCCTGAAACTAAAGTAATGTTGAATATGTTTCAATGCTTTTACAACAAATTAAGAATAAAACTTATGTTTCAGAGTTTTTACAATGATCTCCTGCAAACCAAATTCAATTAAATCCTGTGGCTTAGCGAGTGACCTTAATTTTAATTATATGCATAACAAAAATGTAAAAGCTTTGTCAGAAGCTCTCTTCTTCAGCTTTACTGTGCAAAGAAATTCTACAGTTCTTCCCACTTGGTGCTGTGCTTGGTGCTGCATTAATTGCTCCTTGCAATGAAGCTGCATGAAGTAGACATGTTAGTTAGAAATGTCTTCTGATAGTCTAGGCAAAAATTAAATTTTCATTTGCACCTCTGGCACTATTCTAAGTTTCTCCATGTCTTTGTTGTCACTGTTCTTTCACAAATAACTGGCCATTGCATCCTACTTTACTCTTCTCCCTGCCAACTTATACAGACAAGGTTATTTTAATCTTTTCCCTGTGCCAATCCCTCCACTTCTCTAACTGCCTCATTATTTTTTCTGAACGCTTTCATGTTTTTCAGCATTTCAAAATTAAGGTTTTGCTTACTTCCAGAGAACTATTGCTTAATTTTAGGAAAAAGTAATTAAGTTTCTTTTTTGGCTAAGGATGTTGAGCAATGTTTACATTATTTTGCACACACCTGCACACGCACATACACACACACTTGTAAACATTATCTATTATTCATGAACAGAAAATAAGTTAAATTGCTGCTCAAGTTCAGAAATATTTGCCATCACAAAAATACTACTCACTATCGAAAACAAGAAGTTATATTTTATACTTTTTCACTTATATACATATGTTTCTTTTTTATGACAACCCAATGTAAGTTTAAATGTAAAAGATGACTCTACTAACTACTATCACTACTGGTAACAATAATATAAATCCATGACTTAAAATCTGCTGTGAATTAGTATTTTCACTGAGGCACCTGTCTTCCCCAGGCCATCTCCGAATTGTCTAATGTCAGAGTGTAATCCGTTTTCTTCTATACTATTCTTATCAGGACTATATAAGAAGCCAGCTAAGCAAGAAACACATAAATCAAAAATGCTGAAAACACAATTAAATGGCATCTCTTCCAGTATGAATCACACTTACATATTAGAAAAGAATAAGGATGAATTCAGGAACACCGAACACCTTTGAACCAAAAGTGATCAAACATTTCACTACCTTCAGACTACAGTTACAAACCTTTTATTAGCATCTTCTGTATCTCCACATAAGCATATTCTTTTTTGCAGCATCCATAATTTATTCTCACAGCAAAACACCACTGCAGCTGATGAAACCGTCTCTCCCGTACAGAAAGGACCCTCTAAACAGCCATTAACATTTAGCTATTTAAAAGCCAGTTAGGCTTACAGGATTTACAGTGCTGCCTCCTATTGTATTTCACTAGCTCTCCAGAATAACTCTACCTGGTGAGTGGCAGATATCTCTCGGGTGTAAGCTGAGTGCTTTTATTATAGCTACGCCTTGATATGCTAAGTANTAGAAGAGGGTGGGGGAAGTTTTGGACAGAGAGGCGTGACTAGAAAATGTAGCAATCAGCTCAGTTACACGTCAGGATTGACTTGTTTATTTTTCAAGCTGTGCTCGGTACGAAATCAAAGGCATCTGAGCCTGAGATACTATAGATTTTCTGTGGAAAAGCCAGATAAACACGTTAGAAAAGCTGATGTAAGAGTAGGCATGGTTTATTTTTTTGCCTTCTTAAATTAAGAAATAATTTCAATGCTTAGATTCTACAGCAAAGCCTAGACCTTCGCTTGTGCATTGGCTACCTTACCGTGTGCCAGGATGAAGCGCCCTTTAAATCTGATTCTCTGTTACACACAAGTGCCCCTTTATTCTGCAGGGAGGGCTGCAGTCCAGCGTGGGTGCATCCCAGTGTAAGGGCCATTACCATGTCACAGGAAAGAGGAGGGAGCAGATAACATGTATGGAGCAGTGTTAAAACTTTGAGAACTTTTTCTTTCTATGCTGTGTTGCTACACAGGAGAATTGTTACCAGTAAACATCCACAAAGCTAACCTCACGCCTCTATTCAAACCTCTCCTTAAACCTTCTGCTTTGATACAAACACTCCACAATGGCAGGCTGCTGTGCTACAAAACCTACATATCAGACTAATCATCATTTCTTTAGAGGCTTGCTTCCCTGTCATTGTTTATTACAGCTGTTCCTTGTCTTAGCGTCATGCCACCTAAGAGCCTCAGGCATGGACCAGAATACCAGCCTGAGACTCACAATCTGAGTGAAAAATCAGCTCTTTGTGACACAGATCTTGCAGCTTCATACTTAAGATTTCACAGCACTGCACAATGCACCTTTACCTATGATCGCCAGTCCAAGCATTACCCTAAGATGTACACAAAAATAGTAATATTTCATTCAGGTGTTGCTGTCATACAGGACCATACAGGACAAAAGTTAGGAGAGAAGAGTCAGCCTAACTAGCTCAAGTGTCGCCCCTGCTCCTGTCCCCTCTGAACAGCTGCTCTAACCCTGTGGATGGCAAGGGAGAAGGGTGCTCTTCAAACAGCAGCTCCAGCGCTGCATGTGAGACCATCTTTGGTTCAGATCCAGTTGAAACCAAAGCCCTGACAAAGCAAGGAAGACAAAAGCACTGGAGAGCCACCCCGTTTGCATGGCTAGAGCTAAAGCTGCAGGCCTGCTTCTAAGCTGCCTCTGGGCTAGAAATGGTGGGAACTGATGCAGCAGAGCTGCCTGGGGCCGGTACTCTCTGCCATGGCCTGGGAAAGCTACGCTTTTCTGTTCTATCACAGGCATAGGGCACCAGATCCCCATGCGCCTTACACCTTGTCCTCTTGAGATGGAATTAAATAGGATGCAGCTGTTAATAAGTCTAGGGGCTTTCATACACTTAAAGCCTTTACACAAAACCTGAGCAAAATAGATTTAGCCAAGAGACTTTACCTATTACTTGCCACTTAGTTCTCATTCTTCTGACACAAAACAGATAATCTTTCATTACATAAGCAAGTAAAATCTCAGTCTTCCCAGTGAGGTGAAAGGCAAGAGACTAGAAAAAGAATCTTAACGAAGTTTTCTAAGCAAAACACAACAATTCATAGACTTTTTTAAAGCTGGAAATAATGTATGTTCTGATTATAGCTCACCGTGGTTGCTTCTGAGTCTGGTTTTTCCTTGATTTTCTAAAGGAGAAAAGCCAAGCGAAAGGTGATCTGAACCCCAGAAAGGAAGCTGAAGTGTTCTTTTGTGCTTGAGTATTCGTGCGGGATGGCATTTTTGATTCTTTATGATCTAAAAATATAATAAAATATTTGTTTCAAGTTCTTACTAAATACAGTATTAAAATAGGCATAAAAAGTTATGTCTTCATAAACCATTTTCTTTTACTTACCTTTTTTTGCCAGGAAAATCCAGTTTTACTGACATTTTTGGACAGACTGTGACATATTGGTTTACCGTGACTAACTAGAAGCGTAAGAGAAAGTTAAACAGGTCTAAAGTTTCAAAATGTATTATTGGTTTTGGGTGATGCACGTGAAATAAATGAGGCTGACTTTCAGAAAGTAATCAGCACTCAACCATTTGAAAACCAGAACTGTTTTAAAATATAGGCAAATTAGACATTTGAAAATTGAGGCACCCACAATCATTAGTCACTTTCTTTTCACCTTTGTAAGAAATATAAATATGACAACGCTGAATATACAATGGTTTAATAGACTGTAATATAACTACATAACAGTAATTGAGACTAAGGTATCTTCTGTATCATACAATTCTTTATGATGGGATTCCCGTGGCCACTGGAGTACATTTCTTTCTGCTACAAACTGCATATCAGAACTGTATTTTAAATGCAAGATATCATGAACGATTCCTTTGGGAAGGTTATGATTTGATTTCTTCAAATGGAACATAAACCCAGTCTGCCTGTAAAAGCACCTAGCAACCGGTGTGAAGGAGAGTATGAGTATTGCTCACAGATTAGGGAAAGAAACTGCCAGGTCTGCTATTAAAATATGCCACTGGAAACTGGAGGAGATAAGGAAACAAGACTTCGCTCAGGAATAAGACACTGCATCTTTTTTTCTTTCCGTTTAAAATATCACATGCCTGGAACAATACAACGGCCTGAAAATGGCTTATCCAATGACTGTAGGAGAAAGTAAAACAAGAAATGAGAGCAAATTGTCACTGATAACAACAGCAAGGGGCAGTGTTTTGGACCTAGTCCAAAATGAAGTGAATACTTCATGTCATGTGGTTTACATCCTGTGTGTAATACGTGGCTTTCACTTCAGTGACAATCACTGGGTATTACAAAATACTGCATCCTTTACTCCTTTTAGAGCCTAACCTCTTGGTGGCATTGTTTAACCTGATAATGAAGGTGGCATCAGGAGAGTCCTGACAGCACTCTGCTGTAGCCAGGATGGTCTAGGGATGTAGACAGAGCAAGGCTTGTGGGTAGAAGTAGTACCTTTTATTAAACCAACTCATACAGTTGGAAATACCAGACAAGCCTCTGAGGCACACAACCCCTTCTTCAGATCTGAAATAGAAACAGCAGCTTTCAAAGTTAAATACCAGAGAAAATTACACAGTTTAGTTAGCTAACACATCAATTAGACCATCTCTGAAAGAGAAAAATAGTAGATAGCTGTAGACTAGAGGGGATGTTGGGGAAAAGTGGTCAGGAGAGACATAGATCTGTTCTGTGTAGGTCTGTAGTTTCAGGACAATTTTTAGGGTTTCACTTTTCTTTTGAAATACATGACTGATTCCAGTTGCTATAAAGCACAAACAGGAAGAGCTCAATGAAAAACATGCAGAAATGTGCACGGAATAAAAGCCTATGTTATGCATGGAAACTATCGGGACAGAAGATGAAGAACACAGAACAGAATGCCGTGGCAGCAGAACCTATGAAATGAGATCTCCAGAAGTTGCTTCCTGGTCAGCCCAGCTTTCCAGGCTTTGTCACCCACCCTGATAATCAGCACTGGCATACCTTTAGCCCAGTGTTACCAGGAAAAGTTTTCCACTGGTACAGTCAAACCTCTCTCACCCAAACCCAGATTACCTACTTATTCCAAATGTCAGAAAGGTGCTTCTGGTTTCTTTGAAAACTAGGTAACTGAAAACTGAAACAGTTTTTGTACAAATTAAGCATTACTGCTTTGACTGGGAAACCACAACTATATTTACTATAATTACAGCAACTTCATCTTGATTAAGGAAGAAATTTTTTACAGTGAGGACAATCAATCACTGGAACAACCTCCCCGGGGACGTGGTGGAGTGCCTGTCACTGGAGGTTTTCAAGATGTCACTGGACAGGGTGATAGATAATCTCATTCAGGCTCCCTTTCCCATGAAAGGTTGGACCAGATGATCTTCCAGTGTCCATCAGACCTGGGCTATTTTGTGATTCTAACTATGGGATAAGAACATCAGGGATTTTCTGTTGTGACTCCCAGCTGTGCTTTTTAACAGAATCTGCTTAAAGAAACAGTAATTTTGAAAATATATCTTTGGTAAAACTTCGACATGAGAAGAAACTCAATGCAATTTCAGCAACTCCTTAGATATTACACTCTGAAATGCTCTAAGACATTGGTTTGGTGACCATTATCACATAGATAAGGACATAGAAAAATGCAACTCACTGGTGGTTTTGCTCTTCCTCAGCTGATGCTCTAATGGTTGCTTCAGCATTCTATTGACATCAGTGTAATTCTGAAATTTTTTTCTTTGTATTTCCTCAAACCATTCTCCAGTCACTCCCTGCAGCCCTGTTTCAGACTTCTTTCTCTTCAGAAGTTTGCTAGAAAGGAAAAAAATAAACCCCAACAATTTATTTTTAAGCCATTTTAGATATTACAGGCAAATCAGTAGGAACTCTCCCTGTTGTTCATTGAAGTATTTACGGTATATTTCTACATATAATGACTTTTTGAAAGATACAGTGGGACATGATACATTCACAGCAATCACAGAAACGTTTTAGTGACAGCAGAATTCTCCAGCTTAACAATGAGGTTAAGTGGACGACTCATATGCTTTGCATTATTCTCTGCCTCGAAGAAGTGCATCCTTCTTCCTTGCAAAAATGAGGTACTAATTCATAAGCATTATAAAACTAATTGAAAGTAAGATTTAAGTTCAGCCAATAATCGAATCAGAATAATACTCTAACAAAGGAATTCCTGAAATATTTATTCATTCATTTAAGCAGAAGCAATAAGAAGATTATTCTGATTTTCAAGAGGAAGCTCACTGAGGCCCTGTCAGTGAGGTGCCCACCACACATTTTCTATGTAAAGGAGAATAATAAATTGTGAATTCAGCTAACAGGTATTCATGCAACATGTTCAACAAGTTTATCACATTTTCTCTTTCCTTGCTGCATAGTGATTCTGCCTGTGCTTAATATGTATGGAAGCAATTAATAATGAATATGAACATTCTGCCACGGGGAGGCGAAGCCTGAACAAGCTACACATATGTGGCTGCAACTGAAGAAGCTGTTTAGTAGCAAGTTCAGGTTTTAGACCAAGAAGCCACAGGAATTAATTGTTTATCTGGACATAAAAGAACAAGGCACAGTTGCAAAGGAGTTGGCATAGTGCAATGGACAGGCAAAGTTACTTGTTTTCAAATTACATCACACAAGTGCCTGAAGTATAGATGCAAACACAGCAAATCCACACCCCAACTGATTCTGATGGCAAGAGAACAAGACTTTGTGCACAGCCTGGAGATGTAATACCAGTGTTTTAGCAAGGCTTTCATGTAAATCTTCCACCTTAATCAGTGGTAAAACCCATGTCTAGGGATACAGATGCTCTCAGAGAACATTTATTATTTCACTTATCAATTTGAATAAAAACTCATATTCTCTGAGACAACATTAGTTCACAAACCAAACTTAAATATCTGGAAATGGATGTATTTCCCTCTGGAATTGATACTTGGTATATTGTCCAGCATCTGGTGGCATCTGATGAATAGGAGGGCAGGAGAGACATTTTTGGTAAATGAGCAAATATTTCCCTTGAAGAAGATTACAGACACATGCACAAGTACTAGCCATTTGAAATAACCTTATTACAAAGGCAAAAATGTTAATCATCACAGATATCGCCGTACCATGGGAGTGACTAAACACCGTAAACGCCATTTGCAGCATGGAAAACAGCCCAGCAGTAATGTGAAACAGGAGGAGGCGATGAACAAAGTGCTCTCAAGCGCCAACTTCATGACCTCACTCCTGTGGCCTTAGCAAAGGGGATCCAAGATACCAGGAGGAGTAAAAGCAGCCAGAGCCAGGCATGAGGTATTTTGGGAGTGGCTGCAGTCACAGCGATTGCCCGGAAAAACAAGCCCACAGCAGCTTTGCTGAAGTTCCGAAAGTGGAGACCATCTCTTGTAACGCATCCCTGGGGTCTCTTAAAACCCAAGCCGGCCGGGCGGGTTTTTCTCCTCAGCGTGCGGCCGGCNCCGGGCGCCCCCTGGCGGCGGCCGCCCTTCCACCTCCGCACCCGCTACGGGCAAGCTGACCTTGCTGATACACAAACACCTGCTTGCTTTACATTTATGCATTCCAGAGAGAACAAAACACCCGAAAAGACACACTCTAACGCCGACCGTATCGGGCACTGCATGAACACGCCTTTCATCGAAAAATGTATTAAAAAATATTGCACAAATGCTGACGTTAATAATTAAACACTGTAAAGTCTTTACTGGTACATGCTTGGCGTTATCTGCAGTCGTTATCTGTGAACGTGCTGCTTTTGAATTGTGCTGTCGTCCCCAACTCATGAAATAAACCCTCTAAATTGCTTGTGCATACTTATATTTATATACACGTGCAGGCCCATATATTGAACCCTTATATATATTATGTGAGTACCAAATAATATTATATATAATATGTAGTTGTAATATCGCATGACTATTAAATATTTCTCATTTGTGATGACTCCCGGCCAAACCACATCATCTCCCTATGTACCTGCTCTGCCAAGTCTGCATGCCCCCTCATGATATTAATGAATGGCAGTTGTGAACTAAAGGAAAGCTCGTCTCAAGAAACAATTACAGCAGAAGATGGTATCTGCAGTCAGTATTGCAATGAACTTGCCTTTGAGGCAGCGCTATTCTTACTTGGATTGCAAATTACGTATTGAGACACTGCTCCGTAGGAGTGTCAAAACACCTAATGCCCTCTAAACCAAACGTACCAATCCTGCTTCCCTGTCTGCTCCATCCAGCCTTCCTCCTCCTTCCTCTACTGCCACTTTGGACACTGGGAGCCACTTCCTCTTGAGAAGGGACAAGGTCATTGCGACTGGGAAAAGTACCTGTAAGCTGTTGCAGGATTAAAGGCAACTCCATTCCTTGGATAACTTAGAGGAGACTGCTCACAATCCGGAGCAGGCAGCAATCCCAAATGACCTCACAGGCTGCACCTCATTACCTTTTCCCATCTATTATCCTACACAGCATCTAAACTAACGAGTCACTCGGAAGCAATTCCATTCCTTTGCACTGTTTTTAAAAACATGTCTTGCTTATTGGCATAAGCATGGCCCAGTATTTCTTACACAGACATCTCCAGGGAAAAGTTAACCCAAATGTTTTGTATGTGGGTTATCATAAATATTGTGAAAAGAGCTGTAGCGTCCCCCTGCCACTTCCTGTTAGGATAATAAGGAGCTTTAATTACTACTGTAAGAAGAAAGGTATTTTCTCTACCATCTTCATCCTGAATATAAAGCAGAAAACAAATGTGTAAGGCAGTAGAACCTGGGTCACCAAATAGGATGTCTGGGGACATCTCTGCTGTTTGCAGGGGACAGAGGACTCAATCACACTTCTGCCAAAGCAGAAATTATGATTCCTACTCATTTCAGCAGAAGCAGGATTTGGCCCTAAAGGACTCTTACCATGCACCTCACGAGAGAACAGATACACAGCAACCACCAAGCACGAGGAATTGCACCAGGTAAAGGATAAGCAGAGCAGGCTCATTGGATCAAAGCTCTCAGTGTCTGAGAAGACAAGGCTGAAAGGACTGCATATAAAAACAGCGCCAAAAGCATTAGATAAAAACTACAGCAAGGCAGTTAATTCGCAAAACCAGTTACCTAAAACAAGCTTATGCCTTCACTTTGTTTATATTCCTTACTTTGTCAGTGAGAAAAGGCTAGAGACCTTAAAAAATTAGTGCCTAAAGAACCAGTTCTTTCCTATTTTTTTTTGCTTCAGCTTAGCACCTTCCCACTGCTTTATACACTATGGTGCACTGGTGAACCACCTCTGTCATTTCTATGGGCAGTTAATCTTCTAGAAAACTGACTATTAGCACAGCCACGGGTAGCTCTAAAATGCATATGCAAGAATATCTTATTTATATTTCCTTTTAATTTAATAAAAATAATTTAAAGATATATTTTCAAGTTGCCATCTTATTTGAAAAAAAAGGGGAGGGGGAAAGAAGTATTACCGACAATAGCAAAGACTACCACAGCTGAAGCAATCTGAAAAAATTATTATCCACCATTTCATCTAAATATGTAATAGCAATAACAATAACACTCTGCTTTCCAAGGTGCCAGAGAAGCTCCTGTGGCAGGTTAATCCTACCAGGAAGAAAAATAACAATACGCAGAGCCAAGATACTCTTTCCTAGGACGTCAGTCATGCAACAGGTCTGTTTTCTAAGGCAGCCTTTATTCTGAGTAGCTGGTATATTTTTACTCACATTAATGCAATCTTTTGTTTATTTTTCTTTCTTACTGTTTTCTGTTTGGCTAATGTCAATAAACCAAGTCAGCTTCATTATTACATGTAAAACATTATGCAGGAGTAGGTGAATCAGAGAGGAAAACTGACTCCCATGTTTTGGTTGCACACACTACAAGATAATGTAAAAACATCTAACTGAAAATGAACTTATTTTTTCTTTGGCTTTTGTATTTGTAAAATTAAGCATTTCTGCAGCAATTCTCTGAAAAATCAAGGCCTCCTCTATTTTGATGAACAAAATGTATTGGCAAAAATGCTTGAATCTAACCTGCTAGGTGGTTGCTAACCAACCACTTGGATTTAATTTTCTCTTCCCCCAAAATAGTAGTTTTCTATCTAAGTCTTCATCCTTTCCATTAGTATTATTGCTGCTGCCATTTTTGTTATCATGTATTGATTTTAAAATGCCCATTAACCCACTAAGCTGCCTTCAGAAGATGTATTTGTCTGAGTGGCCAATAAAACTAAAGATGTGTATGGGCAAAGAGCACGTGCCCCAACAGGAAGATGGAAGAGTGTGTTTGTTCAGTGTTTCTTTCTGACCATGACCCAAATACCAATAAATGTAATGGAAGAACTTTCGCTGTCCTGAAGCGGCATCAGGTCAGGCTGCTGGGGAGTCACCTAGTGGTGACACCCCTGGATGGAAAGGAGTAACTGCAAGTGCCAAGAAGGGTTCACCTGAAGGACAGGGGAAACATTTCAGAACCCAGCACTAAACTGTATGGGATATGTTTTCAATCCCACTTTGACAGGCACATCAAGTTGCCAGCTCACGCTTATCCCTAAATATTTACATTTTGGGAATGTGCAAAACCAGGAGATGGAAACAGGGAGAAAGTGAGAAGGGAATTAATCTCTAGTTTTTCCTCCCACATTGTACATTTAATAGGCAGAAGTACTTTAAACATAAGGATACCACTCCTGCACATGATTTTGATACCCGCTTTGTAGTACCCTTTCATGCAGCAAGCAGGGCTACTCACACAGATAGCTGCAAACAGTAAATGTCATTTTGTTCCCAGAACACTCTTCTGACAATGTAGACATCGGATTCACACATTAAGTTCGTCATGTGTGCCAGGGATACAAGCATGGAATATGCAAGTTAAAGGCAGAACATCTTTTCTGCCCTTACTGAAGTTCTACCTTGTCTGCTCATGGGGACAATCCTTCAATTTCTACCTCTCTTCTTTTTAATTAAAAAGTAGAAAAATCACAAAATCTGACATTATTACACTACATCTATTCAGCAGATTTATTCTTTTAAATTAAAGCTAATCACCTGCTTTGAGATGGCAATGTGTACATTACACTCCATCCACAAAGACAGCGAGACTACCAGCATACAGGAAACATTCTCGTTGGACTCTGTGCATTGAATACCTCTTTCTACTCTATAACTCACACAATGTCTTCTGTGTCTACAGTTTTTTAACTTAAGCACCCTCTGTACAGTGGCTAAAAGTTACCTCTGTTTTTTCCCAAAGCATTAAATTCTCATATTAAACTATATGAAATTAATATACTGCAGTCAACCTACTCTAGCTGCTGTTTTCCATCACTGAGTCCAACACTCCATTTCTCCTTGAAGCCTCTGTCTGTTCCCCTGGGCAAGACCACAGACTGACACTTTCCTTTGAAACGGAAAACTAGGAAATATTGTAAGGGCAAGGACAAGGTTCATTCTCATGCTGACCACATAACTCCTCTGCGCTCTGGCAGCTCAGGAATCAGAAGTTCTCAGTTAAAAGTCAGAAATCAGGAGTTCAATGACTGTCTGTGGTGGTTCAACCCTGGTTTGACGTCCGGTGCCCACCAAAGCC
>VZTV01036848.1:10401-22722 GCA_013400875.1 Anhinga rufa
CCGGCGCCACCTGCGTGCGGCGGGGCTGCGGAGGGGTGGGTGGCAGGTTTTCCGCGCCCTGTGCGCGCAGGGTCGCTGCCTGCGGGGCGAGGGCGGCTCCCTGGAGAGGAACCACCCCGCCCCGCCCCGCCCCGCCCCGCCGCGCCCGGGCGCCGTGAGGAGGCCGCGGTGCTACCCGCGGTGATGCTGCGGTGAGGCGCGGTGAGCGGAAGGCACTTGTAAGCCCGGGGAACGGAGAGCGCGGTGGTCCTGGGCACCGGCTCATTGCCCCTGCCGAAGGCCTCCCCGTGAGGAGCGGCGAGAGGCCATGCCAGCCTGCCCGGGCCCCTCCCCGGAGCGTCGGGCCTGGGGCATCATTTCCTCCATCCACCACCTGGCTTTTTCAATGAGTGCTGTTTCACCCGTGGTAGTGCAGCTGGGTGGTGTCGGTGAGAGCTCTGCTGCAGATGAAGTTGACAGCTTTAAGCCTGTCCAGCTGTTGCTGCTCCACACAGACACCAAACACACCTATGGCAGAGTTCCTGGTGCTCTCATAGTGGCTGGGAAGGAAACTAAGCCCACAACAGTGGCGGAAAGAAAACAAGAAATTTGAAACCATCTCATACAAAATCTTAAACTAAGGTGAAGCAGCCTCGGTCGAGGAAAGATTTAATTTCCTGTGACAGCTGTTTGTGCCCAAACAGAAGCTCTCAGGCATCCAAGCTCCCACTGTAGGAACAGCCTCTCTTGCTATAACCGGTACCGGAGGAGAAGTCAGTGTCTGTAGTGCCATGAGTCAGTGAGCTAGTGCTACCGTGTACTCGTACTCACACTCCCTTGCTAGAGACTCTGCCTTTACCTCTGCTCAGACGGGTCAAGATATAGCAGCTTGCATAATGTTCCTCACCAAATACCAACCAGGCCTCAAACAGTGAGTTTTTAGGAAGACTGGACAAAACTGTAGATCAGAAACTAGGTTTAAACAGGCTGCTCTCAGTGTTGAATTACAAAATTATTTTAACATGAAACTGATTTGAAAAAACAAAACCCCAAAATATTAACTCATCCTCAGTGCCACATGTCTGGTTTGCTATTGCCTTTGCCTGTTACCTGTGTAGAAATCTGTGGTTGACTGATGCAACAGTCGAAACTGATGTGTGTTGGATTTTGGACTTTGCAGTGGTTATTTATGAGAAATAAGAATTGTCTGTTAAAAACGCCTGTAGTGCAGTGTTTTATTTGTGCTGCTGATATCCTGAAAGATTGGAAGGGAACTTTTAATCCAATTTACTTTTCTTCAGTATAATGCTCTACCTTTAAGCAATGTAAATGTTACAATGTTTGCTGTTTTCACACTTTCTCCTCCGTGTGCTTTTGAGATACCACATACTGTGCAATGTTGCTTTACTTTGCGTGTGTTTTTCTATTTTCATTTACTGCTTTTACCAGGCAAACAGGTAAGCATGAGAACAGCTCAATTTGTTTTGAAAAACATAGGACTAACAAAAAAACCCCAGAAACAAAAAAACTTACATTATCACTCTGTTTATATTTTTTCTTACTGAAATAATAGTAAAACACACCTTCTCCAGCTATATGCAGCAGTGTGTACAGCTATGATTATTGTATGCTGTGCACAACAATTGAAAGAATTGCTGGACAGGTTGGCTCTTTGAACATAAAGCAGAATATACAAATAATTCTTATGGTTTGGGATCAAGCATAATTTTATAGGTTTTTGAACCAGACATAACAGATTCTTGGTGTGATTTTACTAAAGGATACAGGAAAGTAAATGGGAAGATAGAGCCTAGTAGGCAAATCACAAAGAGCTGCTGCATCTAGAAATTGAGTTTTTATACCTGCATGTCAGAGATGAGACAAAATTTTTAACTGAGGGTGGTGTCCTTAGGTAACTCCTGGCTGCATTCCTGTGGAGAACGTGGTCAATATTGTTGAGTCATGGTGGGGAGAGCCCATGGATGACCAGCTCTGAGAGAGGCTTGGTTCTCTAGTCTGGATTTCTCCAACATTTGAGTTATCTAGATGAAAACATTGTTCACAGCTATCTCAAAGGAAAGCTTTTGGCTAGCTTAACACCTAGGTTTGATGGAGAAATTAGAGTGAAATCCCATGTCCCTATTAGCCATGAAGTCAAATGAGGCTATTGGTTTGTTTTGAGAGCAAACCTGTCTGTTACAATATTTGAGTCCAAGTTTAAAATTGTAAGCAACTGTAATGTTATAACTTTAAAGGGCAAAAAGTAAGTTTGACTGCTGTCTGTGTTCATCTGCTGGTTCTTGTTGCACCATGGTCAGCTTCTCCTTTAAAAAGTACTTTATTTGCTTGTTGTAGTGAAAAACCATCAAGGAAAACCTCAGGTGGAGCAATAATATTAATCACTCATACAACAAGACTGCAAACCTGTCGAAGAAGCAGAATGCTTTCAAAGGGTACTTTCAAAAGCACTCATCTGTGGAAGTCCACATGGGTCTTGGGGGAATACCAAGCCTTTTTTGAAACTAGCTGTTGCAATAAACAAAGTAAAACTTTGCTCTGACCTAGTGGGACATTACCAGTTTATGTTATACTGTAAGAAGGGTAACTTGTTTGTGGTAGTAATTAAGATATTTTATTGAATAGGGATGTAACCATGTATGTCCAGATACGGCAAATATACTTCAGAAGGTGTAATTTGAAGCATGTAGTTCTGTTCAATGAAACGTAAAAACGTATCTTTTTGTCTGGCAAATTTAGCCGTTCCTTTAGTCTTTTACATGATAGAAATAAAGGTGGTTGTTCTGGATTACTATTCATGCAAAAAATGTTTTGTCGTCAAAAAACAGATCTTCAAGGAATGATGCAAAAGTGGCATAAAGATGACTTCTCTCCTTAGCCTGTACTGTCCCAGAGCAGCTTCCAATTGCTCCTGTCTCAGGAGCTTCCTGAGCCGCATGGGGGTTCTGAGTTTTCAGCAAGTCTCAGTGGATTCCTCTTCCATGCATTTATCTAGCATCCTTCTGCCATCCACAGCATTTTGTGGCAGGAGATGGTCAGCTTACCTGTGTTCTGTGTCAAAACCCACATCCATTTGTTTTGATTCGCTTATTCCTCTTATTTAAAACCTCTTAATACTTGTTTTGAAAGAGACCTTCCATCCCTGCTGGCTCACACCCATGCCTCTACCAGTTTTACAGACCTGTTATATTCCTCTTCAGCCATCTGTTTTCCAAGTTGAAGCAAATAAGTGATGTTTTCTTCACTGTGCCCATGCATATGCATGACAGTGATGTGCTTATAAAGCAGGATATAATATATTTTGAAATCTTGATTCTTCTTGAGAAACATACTGGGAAATGTCTGCCTTTTTTATTTTTTTTAACATCGATTTTCATTGTTACCCTTGAATATCAGTTCCCTACTTGGTTTTCTTTCTTTGTCTCGCTTTTCTGCTCCTCCCACCCCAGTCAAATGCATCAGGGTTTCCCTCTTGACAGTGGTTGCAGACTTTGGATAGAGCTCAAGATTGTTCCATAGTACTGAGATCTTTGCAGAATGGACCCCATTGCAGGCATCATGGGTTCTTAAATAAAGACCCCATTAAAAACTTCTAATTAAAAGGGATTTGTTGCTGGGAGAAATTAACATTTTTTTAAAAACAAAGTGAAATAAATTTAATGGCTAAGAGGACAAATGTATTCTTTTCCTGGTAGCTTATTAGGGGACATAATAATTTATAAATGAATACTTAAGTTATGATTGTGAATACAACTTCAGTGTAAAGCCTCTAAGCACGGGGAAGATAATGCTGCTTATGATCACACATAAGCATCAGACTGTGAGCTGTTGGGGTAAGCTCAGGTGCTCCTGCTGAAGGCCCAGTGAGTCTTTCTAAAGTGGATTTTTTTTCCAGCCTGCATCATTATAATGGCCGGATGTGGAGAGGGTCATGTTTGGCAGGCAGTCAGTTCTGAGTGATAAGCCACGTTCAGATAGACCAGCTGCTCTTTCTAGGGCTTATATGATGGAGAGAGAAGCATTTGGGGAGGTCATCCACAACAGTTTTAAGAAATGGTATAAAGTTGGTAAGCTGGTAGTATATTGACTCCTGCTCGGAAGTATGAAAATCTCCAACCAGACAAGATTATGACAGATTTCAGTGAAATAAGATTAACTTTTGACAGGCATGCTGTCATAGGCCTTCATTTTCTTTTAAGAACCTGGAATAGTTTACATTGATCATATCATATGTGGGTTGTATATGAACCACTTTTTTTTTTTTTTTTTTTTTTTCTAATTTTAGGCCAAGCTTTGGTAAGGCGAAAGAGCAGAAAATAAGATCAGGCTTTACTGAAAGCTTTGCTGTCATGCATGGGACAATATAGTCACTTAACAATTTTCCCATTTAAAACATGAGGTTAACAGAAGAAATCACGAAGCTGTAAGACTGAATCATGGACACCATCATTCACTTCAGAGTTTCTAAGGTAGTACAGGAATTGGCCAGCACTGCTTTTTGCATTTCTCAAAGAAGTGTCCTATGTTTAAAGAGAGAGGGTGAGCATGAGTGTGCAGATTTTGACTGGCTTCTAATTGCAGCAGGAAGTCTTGTGGACGCTCATCTGATTCTGAGGATTGGACAATGGTCTGAAACATGTGATGAGTCCTTCTGTGGGATCTGTCTTCCCAGTTACGCCAGAAAAGAGTTGAGTTTCTAAATATACTCAGCTGCAATCTAGTATGAAACAGTCTAGTTTTACATTTTCACTTATAGTCGGGTGTGTGGACAGAAGCACTGTACTGAATGAGGAACTTCCATACGTAGATGAAACACTTTGGGGCATTCATTGCTGTAAGAAGACATCTCTTTGGACCTTTTGTTTCCTTAAAAGAAGTAATTACATTTCTACAGGAAACACAAATTAATCTCTCTGAGAATAGGAAGGTTCTAGATGGGTCAACGTGGTTCATTTTTTTCATTGCACTGGGCAGGCTGACAATCATGGATGTGGTAAAATACAACTTATTACTTTTGAGTAGTGCCATAGGAATAAGAAACCTGTCTATGATGAAACTGATTTGAATTTGCACAAGTCAGAAAGATGTGGAGAAAGGAAATATATCTGTATCAGTCTAGTGACAGTAGCGTCCATCTTACCAAAATCCTTAGTAGATCTGTCTGTAATAATCTAAACCAGAAAACTGTATAAATTAATCTGAAATAAACATCTCTGGATTTAATATAAGCTGAAAGAGGCAAGACAAAGCATCTAGAGTGAATAGGATTTTTTCTTAGCACACTAATAGCCTTGCGTATTGGTTTGTCAATTTTCTGCTCTAACTCTCACTGCATTGTAATTAGCAGAAACGTTTTACTCTTCCATATTGAATGTGGTTTTTATGCATTGTTTTCATTACTGTTGGTAACCAGATCTGTCTGTGGTGAATGAAAGGCCGGTGAAAACCTTAAGGGCTGCGACAGAGCTGAGTTAATTGGTGAGCGTGACTGTACCTGAACCCATGTGGGTGTTGGAGGGCACAGTCAAGGCATCTTAGCCTGTGCAACGTCATAATTCATTGCAAATACAGAGATGAGAGAAACTGTTGCTGTGCCTCAGCTCCTCGCTGTTAACTGGCAATAATGGCTCTTGGTTTATCTTCCCTGGATATGTGTGCTAGAGGAGTGCTTATTCCCTAGTCATGAAGACTTGCTTTTCTGCAGCCTTTCTCTTCCAATCTCTCTGCCTACCTTTGTCAGACGTATTTACTGTATCTGTGTTGGCTTCTGTGAACAAATTTTTTAAAGAACAAGGACTCTGCTTATCTACCTAGTAAATTTGTTCTTTTTGTTTCCTATCTGTTTGAAAATTTATACCAAGAAGAACTAGTGTAAAACTACTCTAACTTGAATAGATGCGAATAGAGGAGGCTGTCTTAGTTTGAAGAATAATATTTGATATGAATGTGGTTAATTCTTGTTCATTTTGTTTTAGTAGTTTGCCAACACAGGATTCCCAAATTGACTCTAGAGAAAACTGATGCAAAGAACAAGTGCTGGTTATGCCTTGAGATTCTGATTGTGTGCTATAGTTTCTAAGAGTAAATGAGATAATCCACTTCTTTAGAAGCTAATCTGAGCAAATACTTCATACAAATCAATTTCAGTAGCCACAAGCTTCATCATGATGGGCAGTTGTAGAGTATTTATAACTGTTTGGATTGTGCATGGCTGACTGGCATCATGAAGTCCAGAGATAATGTAAGCATATATAAGAACAGCTCTGTCAGTGTACAAATACGTCTTAATTCTTAATTGTTTCTGAATCATGTTACAGATAGTTAGATCAAGGTAGCATCCTTTTTTAAATTAGAAAAATTCAATGTGCTTTAATATTGAGAATTTCATTTTGCAGGGCTGAAGGTAGACTTGTCCTGGGGTGAACATGCTGGGTGGCAAAACCAACCATAATTTACAGGAACTAACTCAGACCTTTGCTCAGATTTTTACTAATCAGTATGTGTGTCAAGACAGTAATTTTAGTTGACTGGATTTTATTTCTGAGAAAGGTACACTGAAGCTATATAATGATAATTCATGAATTCTCCCCATGTACCTTTTAATTATAACAGCCTTTCTGCTCTTTTAATAGAACAGTTTAAATCTTTCTCTTGACATTAACATTATGCAATTTTACATCTTTTAAGGATTGTATTAAGATAGCATGCCTTTGTTTGGAAGTTTAGCAAAATGATCATTAAATGCCAGTGCTTTGTGGCAAAAGCTTTCTTTTTTTTTGTCTTCACTGAGTATTAGTTCAAAATGCCAGGTTTTTTCCAACTCTAGTATCCTCTGTGCTTCTGTTTGGGAGACTTTTACTTTTGTGTTTCTGGTTGATGCCATCATTATCAAAACATCAAATAATTTTATTTTAAATGTTCAAAGGGATAGCAGTTACTAGACAACCAGTTACAGTTGTTTAAAGATACAATGTTTTAGGGGAGAAAAGGATCACACTGCTTTGTTGCCTCTGGTTTTGTTAGCTGGTATACAAAACACATGATGCATTACTTTGGGAGGGGAGGGATTATAACTGAAGAGATGAGGACATGATCTGTTGAGAATGTCTTGCTACCTGTAAGGCCCCAAAAAGGTAATCCACTGAAAGGAATGAATTGGCATCCATGCAATTCTTCTGTGAAATGACATCTTACAGTTGACCATTTTGCCTTTTTCATGTGCTGTTCTTTTCCAAGATAGCTAATGTTCATTTTTCATGTTCCATGAAGAAAGCAACAGAATAAGGGAGGAAATGCAATTCTTTTTTTTCTGTGACAGCTATTATAAAGGAAGATAACTGAATATTTTTAAAATTTTATCCCATCTGGCCTTGTTTCCAAAGGAAATAATAGCATAATAATAGACAAGGCAAAATTAGAATTTTCTGAAACAATTGTTTTACTTAAAAGGGAGGTTAATGAGTATTATAATGTAATCATCTTCACCCTTCTGAAAGAGAAAGAATGAAGAAATGAACAATTATATTTTTATTATAATCCTATTAAATCTTCTGTTAACTGCTAAGTGATTCTTGTTTGGATTGCCTTCAGATTACTTTCTTTTACCTTACTTGCTTCATTTTTCTTAGTATAAGTTGCTTTGTTTGCCTAATATTAGTGGAAAGAAGTAAACTGAGTAATACATCTTTCTGCTTTGAAACCGAAATACAAGGACTAGCTTAAAATAAGCACTCAGGATTCCACAGCTGCCCCGTTATGCAGCAGCACCATGTATGAAGTACTGGGCATTGAGCAAATGTAAATTAACATGGGAGCTTATACATTGAAAGCTTTGATTTTGAAGTACTGAGGAACAACAACTTAAAACCAAAGCCTGACTCTTGGCTGAATTTCTCTCTGAGCAGCAGCGCCTTGGTGAACTATAGCAAGCAATATATTGTTTTGCTTGCACAAAGCAAACCCAATGGTGCATACGTTCATTTTGTTTAATTTGCTGTGATTCATTCAGTCTTTGCAATGGCTTCAATACTAACCCTTTCCAAGTGAATGACTTGTTTGACTGTTCAAATATATTAATAAATTGCCTTGTAACATCACAATCAATTTTTTATCAGATAGTTTAAATAAATCAGATAAAATCATGATCTACTGTTTGTTTTTTTTTATGATCTATGTAATATTCGTAAATATATCTAGCTGGCTGGCTTCCCTTTTACCTCCAGAATAACTTAGTATGAATGAAAGCACCCAAAGAAGGCAAGGACTGTTGTATGCTACTGCTTTACCTTCTTTTCATGGTTTAAGGGTGGCTGTACCACATCTTTATTGATTCATAGCTACTATTAAACGCACTTTTTTGTAAAAAAAAACACTTAGTAAACTCTGTCATGTGTCATGAAGTCACTTATTTTTCCCACCACATAACCAGAAAACCTCTCCAAGTAATAGATGTTGATTTTATGTCTAGCAAGTGCTGATCCATGACAGATTAGTGCTTCGCTTCCACTTGAGTGTAAGGATTGTATAAAGCCACTATTAATTTTGTTCCTTTTTGATTTGTAAGAGCAGATGGTCAATTTGAACAAATAAATGCTTCTGAAACAGTGGTCCTGTTGGAAAGAATAAAGCATAAAAGCTAAAATATTGTCCTGGGAAATAGATTAGGTTATGCAGTGAAATATTAAATACAAGCTTTAGTTATTATGTTTTCCTTTTTACTTTCTCTAAATCAGTTCCAGCTTTAATGATTTCCTCCACTGAAGAAAGCAAGTTAGATAATTTTTCATGAGTAGTAGTGTACAAATTGTTGCCTCAAGAACTGTTTGTTTAAAATGTACCTTCAAAGCCCTTGAGATTGATTTTGCCACTTCTTAATATTGTAAAGGTACTGTGTTTAATTTAATCTCTTTAATTTGGATAGTCATCTAAGCATGCAGCTTCATTTGCAAATGTCAAAAAGGGATGAGAACTCATTTGGAATTTGTTTCCAAAAAATGTAGATATAGCTTTTTTTGCATGCAGAGTATATGTTGTATTATCCAGCATGTTGGAAGTTTACCTTGACTATGTTACTTATCTCTGGCTTCAGTTTGTTTTAATGTATTTAGATATTGCTTGTTTTCTTTCTTTCTTTTTTTTTAAATAATTTAACTTCCTTGAACTTCATTTAAGAACTCTTGCATGTAGCTGCCTTTGCAAAGTGAACTTTTGGGCTGATATCATTGAAGGAGAAAATTCTGGAAAAATATTTTTAAATGTTTTGGGTCAGGCACCATAGTTGACAGTACATAATGTGCAGGTTGCCACTTCCAATACGCTAAAAACAAAGCTAAAATTTGACTCAAGTAAATAAAATCTCATTCTAAAAATAAAATCTGATTACAATAAAGTGCATTGGAAATCTGAGGAAATACATTACTGATAAATAACAGATAACTACTAATCCATATTACCCACGTACTTTCCTGTTTTCAGTCAGTAAATTGATCCAGCCTGTGATTTAAAGGGCTCTGAAGAAGGGTTTTATTTCATTGCTTAGCAGATGACAAAAAAAAAAGAAAAAAAAAAGAAAAATTAAGTCATATTGATAACTTTTATCACTGAAACTTCCACTCTCTGTCATATTTAATTGCTGAAACGTAGCAGTAGCTCACAAACTTTTTTGGTTCTGTATTTTAAACTTTGTGTTAAGTGGCCTTTGAGCTCTCTCGTATCTTATTGCTTTTCTGGAGTTACTGTGCTTTGCCTCACATCCATTGCATGTGTAAAATTCTATGTAAATTTAGATGAAGGTTTTGTGTATATAACTTTATTTGCAGTATCTCTTGAAAGAGTAAGCTAGCTTTTCTGTATGCCTAGCAGAGTGTGGATTTCTACCCTTGCCCTTTTCCACTTCTCAGATATATTGCTTCACGTTTGACTGTTGACTGGATCTCTTTGTTTCTTTCTTAAATAGGGATAGTAATATGCTTTTATTTATCTGAAATATTGTGTCTTGTGAGGTCTTCCATCAGTTCCTGTGGAAAGCAGTTTGCAATGTCAGTGCTAAAAGTACTGTAAGATACAGCTGAAAAATGAATGTGCCAACATATGTCAGCCTGTTACCAAAAAGCTGTAAAATATGAGTTTATTTACATCAGAATCATAGAATAATATTACAATTTCTTGGACGTTCCAGTTTCCACTGTTACATAGTTAACCCAGAGTGATAATTGCATCATAGGAAACCTCAAAATTATTTTTCCATCACTTTTATTTGCAAATTTTTCGCTGATATATGGGTTGAAAACAGAGCACTTTCCACTTAAAACATATACGCTTAAAGCAAGTATTATCAAAAGCCATGGGAAAAAATGTTAAATGATAAAAGATAATTATGTAGTCTTTTTCAGTCTGTGCCTAGCACAGCAATGTTCGTGTTTCAGATACATTAAAGTTATGGGGTTTTGTCCAAAAAAAGAAGGAAGAGGGAACAAGATATGATAATGTGTTTAGTATCTTGTTTCTTTTAAGTTTTGTTTTAGGAAAATTAAATTTCAGGCCTCTTCTACTCAAGTAGTACAAATTAAGTATGCATGATCTCAAACAAAAATCAGAACATAAAGGCCAGCTTCATTAGCTGTGATTTTGCTTTTCTCAAATGTCCTTTTAAAAAGGTGTCCTTTTCCAATTGATTGAATAGTCACTATTTTGTACACAGTATTCTTCAAATATTCTTACACTTCTAATAGACTCATCATATGAAATAACACAGGGATGATTAACTTTCTCTAGATAGCATTCTGAACTGTAAATAGCAAAATAACCTGTGCCTGAAAATGAATTGCTGTGGTTTTTTTATTGGTGGCTGGGGAGAGTAGGCTTTGGTGTCTTAATATAGTTTCTTTTGCTGGTAGCAGTGGTGACTCTATGTGTATTTTAAATTAAACTCATTCGTTTCTTTCAAATAATTTACACTGGTTCTATTTAACCTGCAATTTTATCAGCCCAAGCCTGTAGTTATGAAAAAAAAAATGTAATAGGAATGCAGTTCTGCAGCTTTGGGAGGAATCAGCATATTCTGTGTTTTTCATTTCACTAGAGGCAAAAATTGTATGACTGATAATGTGGGAGATGGTGCTGTCTATCATATTGCATATTCACTTACTTTCAGACTTTCAAGCACTTACGGTCTTTCTGCAGGCAGAGCTCTCAGCAGGTAATGCAGGACTCTCCCTTGAATATGATCCTTTCCATATGATTAGGATTGTAGGATGTTTTCTACAACAGTAGCACAGGTAAGCACATCTTTGCAAAAACCTTTGTACACAGTGGCATTGCTCTTCTTTATGATTATCTTCGTTGTCTTATGGTTTGAGACCATCTAAAGAACCTCAAGGTGCACAAGTCCATGGGACCTGATGAAATGCATCTGTGGGACCTGAGGGAACTGAGAGATAAAGCTGCTAAGCAACTATCCATCATATTTGAGAAGTCATGGCAGTCTGGTGAAGTTCCCAATGACTGGAAAAGGGAAAACATAACCCACATTTTTAAAAAGGGAAAAAAGGAAGAACAGGGGCCGGTCAGTCTCACCTCTGTGCCCAGCAAGATCATGGAGCAGGTCCTCCTGGAAACTATGCTAAGACACATGGAAAATAAGGATATGATTGGTGACAGCCAACATGGCTTCTCTAAGGGCAAATAGTGCCTGACAAATTTGGTGGCCTTCTACAACAGGATTACACAGCATTGGTGGATAGGGGAAGAGTAACTGATGTCGTCTACCTGGACTTGTGCAAAGCATTTGACACTGTTCTGCATGACATTCTTGTCTCTACATTGGAGAGACATAGATTTGACAGGTGGACCACTCAGTGGATAAAGAATTGGCTGGATGGTAGCACTCAAAGAGTTGCAGTTAATGACTCAGTGTCCAAGTGGAGACCAGTGATGAGTGGTGTTCCTCAGGGGTCATTATTGGGACTGGCACTGTTTGACATCTTTGTTGGTGACATGGACAGTGGGATTGAGTGTGCCCTCAGGAATTTTGCTGACAACACCAAGCTGTGTGGTGCGGTCAAAATGCTGGAGGGAAGGGATGCCATCCAGAGGGAGCTTGACGGGCTTGAGAGGTGGGCCCATGTGAGCCTCATGAAATTCAGCAAGGCCAAGTGCAAGGTCCTGCACCAGGGCCAGGGCTATTCCAAGCACAAATACAGGCTAGGCAGAGAATGGATTGAGAGCAACCCTGAGGAGAAGGACTTGGGGGTGTTGGTTGATGACAAGCTCAACATGACCTGGCAAGTGTGCTTGCAGCCCTAAAAGCCAACTGTATCCTGGGCT